>BQNB010116646.1:0-18805 GCA_026074375.1 Tanacetum coccineum
TCGTTAGATAACTCTTAAAAACGAACGTTTGGCGGCCGATTGAAGTCGAGCAAAATGTTAAAAATAAAAAACTGCACTTAATAAAAATAATAGTTGCTGGCAGATTCGAAAAAGGGCATTTTCGTCATTTTCTGGTCCGTTTTGGCCTTCGGCCAAAACACGAAAGTTGTCCGGAATGTCGTATTATTTTGTCACGAGGCTTGTTAGTCTTAAAAATGCGTAATGACCGGTCTAAAAGCTTAGAATAAAATCTGTGTTTTTCTTTTTTTTTAGTTTGCATCAGATCTGATATAGGGGCATTTTCGTCTAAAACTAAAAAGTTGTTTAAAATGCCGTTTTACCTTTACGCGAGGATAACTAAGGCAAAAAACGTATGCTAACGGGTCAAAAGCTTAGGATTAGATATTGCATTTTTAAGAAAAAGATAAGTTTGCAGAATCTTGCAGGGGTATTTTGGTTATTTTCTGTTGGGTTTCGGGTCTCGGCTAAAACTAAAAAGTTGTCCGAAACATCGTTTTACACCAAATTTCTTTAGAGTCCAAGTCGAGAAAATGTGATTTAGCAGGTCGTTTTGGACGGGTCAGATTTAAGGAAATATATATAATAAAAAGTCAAACTTGGCGAAATTCTTCTAAGGGTAAATTAACGTTATGGAGAATAGTTAGGCGTAAAATATCTTAACAAAAACTGAAATTGCAACAAATAGGATAGTATTTCGCTTTCGTTCACATCTAGATGTCTTAATCTTTATAATGGGTCAAAATGGGAAATTTTCATTAAAATTGCATATTAGTCGGAATGGGTTAAAATGGGGTTAAACATAAGGCGGATCATTTTAGTGGGTATAAATAAGTAAGTTTGGCGCACTCATGGATTCTACGATACAAGATTTGAGACATGTCAGAATATACATATATTTACTATTTATGCATTATATGCATTTTCTTAATAAGTATAGCTTATTAATACACGGAACATTATATAGGTTGTGGTTGAGATGTGTCGTCATTTGGCCATTGTTTATCATCTCGTTCGAGGAGTTTCCTAATTGTTATTGTTGATCCGTGTTTGCGCTCATTTCTCTTGATTGCGCAAGGTGAGTTCATAGCCCCGCCTTTATAAATTTTAAATGTTTTCATAAACCCCGCGAGGGAAATACATGCTAGTTTTTACAAATTGAACACAAGTTGCTTTTGGTATGTTGGACCCGAATATATATCTTGATTGCATAAGTAGCATTTGCCAAAAGACCCCAATTTCGTGAATCGTCAACTACCTATGATGGGTAGCCGTTGTTACAATTAATAGATCTATGGGTTTGACAACCCGGTTTGGTGTTTGGGGATGCATCCATTGCGGGAACACCCAATGTTCGGACATATTGTATCGAGATGTTAGTAGGTATGAGACAAAGATACCTAACATGGGGGCAATATTATTGAATATATCTTAAATGATCTTTATTATTCGATGGGATCGGTGTCACGAGCTCAATGCAATGTTTCCTAGTAGCTTGGTGTACAACAAGTTATCCGATGATAATTAATAATGCGTGTGTTCTAACTTTTATTCATATAAACTCTATGAATTCACTCAATGTTTTTCGTTGACTTTTTAGCATGTTTTATCTCAGGTGATTATGCTTGTGCTTGCTTGGATGGGAGTATGGCGTTGATATCTAAAGATTTAAAGACTCAGTTTACTTTCACATTCGATAACATTTTATTATATGAAATGAGTCAAGTTTGAACTCATGTTGTTTTTGCAAAACCATTCGGGACCTGTGTAACTCTAATATTTTATTAAATCGAATGTGACATTTTATTAAACGTCTCTTTTGAGGTCGTTTTCTGTAACTTGTGCGTATGGACTATGAAGTAGCACCCCAAGCGGTATTCCGCTGCGTTGTTGTAATTTTGGGGTTGCTACAGGGATCTTTCGTCACTATCTATTTTTCAAGAGCCCAAAGGACCATATCACACCGAATTACCAACTCCCGATGACATTCATCGATTCCTTCGATCTGAACGTGTTGAATCTAATCGTATTATTAAAAGTAAAAATGTTGTTCTTTCACCAAATCAAGTCCTCATTAAAGAGGTGAACCGAGAAATGAATCGTTGGGAAGAACTCATTCGCGAGAATGTGTTCGGCCTAGGAGGCAACCGAGACCATCTTCTAGCTTGTCTTGCTCACATGATGTATTGTATTGTTGCCGAAAAACAATACAATCCTTTTGTTGCAAAACGAATAGAGCATGCTCAGGCACTTCAAAAGCAAACTTACCATATGTTATGCTTTTGACACGATTATTTCGTCACGTCATGGAATCATTCCCTCATCTTAACAATGACATTTACGACATTGTTGATCGAGTCATGCGTCCACTTGCGGTTGTTCAAACACGCAAACCCCGTAAAGATCGCCAGATCAAAAAGGGTCGTCATTCCACCTCCTCCTCTTCCGCCTATCATCACGGATCGTCCTCTCATCAATTTGATAATGACGAAGAAAACCAAGATGAAGGCACTTCTCGAGCTGGCACTTCATCTCCTACCACTTACCTCAATTCTCTTACGCCAATTCATCCTCACATGTTCAAAAATTCCACCTCCCCCGAACAAAATGTGGATACTTTATTTAATCGACAAACACTTTTACTTAACCGCCAACAACAAATGCATGATGTAACAACCCGAGTTTCAGGTCAACGTCTATCCCTAGCTAAGATAGTTATTTTAGTTATGTAAATTGTTATAGTCGTCTATATTATATGAGGTTTGATAGAAATTTCCTCTGATAAGGTAATTTCAATCTGTGATTGAGTTTCTATTTGTTTTTAGCATTTAAAAAAAGTCAAAAAAGTTATATTATTACTCTGAGAGCGTGGTTATGTTATTTTTGTGTTTTTCATCGTTTCTCTGAGTTTTTGTAAAAACCATGTTCAAAGGTCGTGTTTTACGAGGTTTAACTATTATTAAACGTTTTAAAGTAAAATTAGTGGGACGAATTTAAAATATTTACAAACGTGGTGTGACCCGAGTATTTGGTCGAGTTTAAGTAAATGAAATAACACATTGGACTAGTTTTAAGAGGACTAAATGAAAGGAAGGACTAAAATTGCCAAATTGCCAAAGTTACTTTCTATAAAAAGGGTGCTAATGCTTCCATTTAACACTTTAGCCAAAAATTGTTTTCTCTTGTCCTCCTCCTTTTGTCCGTTCGAACCACCACCACCACCATAATTTCACCATCAAAATTATTTACTTACATGCATTACAATCAAGCTATACCATATTAATCCTTGTTCAATCCTCTACATTTCCCACTAAGAAAATATCACATGCACTAAGTTTTCAAGAAGTTAGAAATTCAAGTGTGTTCTTGGGGTTTTGATCTAAAAGGAAGGTTTACTAGTGTTAGATAAGTGTTATTAGCTAGTTGGTTTTATTGAAAAAGCTTTGGTTTTGGTATTGGGTTTGCGTCCGATTTCAAAAGGAAGGGGGAAACAAAAATTAAGTTTTGTTCTAGCTTTGTGAGTCTCCTAATTACTTGTTTACTTGATTTGATTGAATGTTATTACATGTATACAATTGTAGCTAGATGATTCAAGTGCAAAATCAATTTGGAAGTATTTCAAGTATGAACATGTGTTTGATAGTTTTGGTACATGTTTTTAGGCTAGTTAAACATGTTGGAATAGTTAGATTTTGATAAAAATGAGTTTTGGTATGACTTTGGGTTGACTTTTGTTGACCAGAAAGTTTGACTTGGTCATGGCGTGTCGAAATTTTTTTGAAATCTAAATTAGGCTTTTGATAATGGTAAAGGATGTTCTAAGGTCCGTTTTGATATAAGGTGGGCCTTGTAACTCCTAAAAACGAACGTTTTACGGCCGAGTCAAGTTTGGGTAATTTTTGGGGTAAAAAGTCAACTACGAACTTTGACTTTTGAAAGTCAAACTTGAGTAAATTTTTGAATGAAGTCTATAATGAGCAAAGGGTTAGTAATGTTAGTTAATTGATAACGAAATATGAAGTTCGGATTATATTATCCTTACTTTCGGCAAACTTTCTAAAAATGGAAACTTTATTGAAAATGTTGTAATATGGTTAAGTGCGTCAAGGTGAATTGTTTTGCGTCGCACTTGGAGATTTTAGTACATGATTGTATATACGTAATAGTAATATGTATATACATACAAGTATGTAATATATGATCTATTATACTTTTAGTCACGTACCGCTATATATGTATAATATAGGTCGCGGTTAGACGTGAAGTTTCTTGCATTAGTTGAAGTTGATTGATTTGGATCTTTTGCTTAAGGTGAGTTCATAGCCTCGCATTAAATTCTTTTAATTGTTTTTAAACCCGCGAGGGGGATGCATGTTTGTTTTATAAATCGAACACATATGATTTTATGGTATGCTGGACCCGATTATGAGATTGTTTCCGCATAAGTAGCTATTGTCGAAGTCCCTTATTTCATGAACCGTTAATTGCCTTGTGAGGTGAACGCTAATGCATTAAATAGATCTATTGGGTTTGACAACCCTGTCCGGGGTCTGAATCCTTGTGACCACCCTGTCAACGGACATTTTGTACTTAGAAATTAGTAGGTATATGACAATAATACCTTGTTTTGGGGCACCTTTAACATATGAAATGCCATATGTCTTGTTAACGTTCGGTGTCATGAGCTTATTGCGTGAAAGAAAAGAAGTTGCTATACATTGCATTTGTTGCTTTGTTTTCCCGAGAACTAATTATGTGTTCAAAGGTTTTTACTCATTGATTATTTTAAACTCTATGAATTTCACTCAACTTTGTTGTTGACGTTTTAAACATGTTTTATCCCAGGTAACCAAGGTTGAAGGCAACGATGATGTGGCGGTGTCGTGCGTGTGGTGGATTTTATGGAAAGACTACTTGTGTGTTCCGGTCTTTCAAAAACAATGTCTTATGTTGTGTTTAAAAACAATGTCTTTTATTTGAAAACATTTGCTTTTCAATATTGTAATAGACGGTGGTTACGATTCTGTGGGACCTAAACGCATTTTAACTCTGAATAATTATGGAACACATGTTTGGTAAAACGTCTTATTTGGGTCGTTTTCTATTATCGTGGTGAAGGATGCTATTTAGTAACACCAAATTGCTAATTTCTACTGCGCAATCCGATGCCCCTCGGGGCGGGTGTTACACATGAGGAACAACGGGTGCATTCAAGACGTTTGGAAAGGCCCTCAAAGGAGTGTTTACAAGGAAGAAGAAATGAATGAAGATGTAGTTGTTTAATAAACTTGTTTGAATAAATTATTTAGAAACTCTTGTTTAATTATGTGTGTTAGTTATCTTTTATGATAGACTATTTATTTGCTTATGTGTGATGTTATTTCGAATTATTCAGAACATCTTGAACTTGCATAAAAATTATGGACTTCATAATATTCGAATTTGCTTTACTTTGAAACACAAGCGGCGGCCCCCTGATCTCCCAAGGACGGCCCCCTGATTGATAAGGGGGCCGACCATATAGCTAAGGGGGTCGACCACTTTGTTCACGAATATTACTGTTTCCTTTCTGCTTTTTGACTCCCTTTTGCTTAGGCCCAACTATTGTTACCCAGAAAATACGAACATTATTTGGAAGTGGCTACATTAACACTAACCCATACCATTTTTACACAATTTTCTCTTAATAAAATGGCACATCATCCCCACTTCCAAATCATCTTCTTCCTAACTCATCCTCAACCTCAAACACTTCCATGTCATCCACTCAAGCCTCAACCTCAAGGCTTTCCAAGAAACCAAAATTCTCAATTATCCCACCAAGAAAATTGTTCATTGACCTTACCAAAGATGATGACAAAACTCCATCACCAACACAACAACCTCCATCACCAAATGCACCCAATGCACCTTTTAAAACTCCATCAACTAGAGGAACATCATCATCTTCACTCAACTCCAAGCTCAACTCGTCTCCTTTTTACTCCACATCTCCATCATCTAATGCTTACTTAAGCTCACCCAACTCACCTCCTCCTAGAGTTTCTCATCTATTACCCACTCAAGATCAACAACCCATGAACATCACTAATACCCTTTCACCAAGAACTCTACTTGATTTTGCTTTAAACACTCCATCACTACCACAAATGCCACCACAACCCGTTTTTGGTCATCCAATCCCATTTCACCCTCTTGAGGTTCACGGAGCAACTTGCTTGTGTTGTCTCCATAACCGAACCTTGATATTTGGCTTGATAGACGAACTACACTACATGTTTTCCTACATTGAGCACTTGCTCTCACAACCCTCCGTACCAAATTCACCTCAACAAAATCCCTCCGCACCACCAACCTCTCCGCCCGCAAATTAAGCATCTTATATGCTTAAGATTTTCTCGCTTTCCATAAAAATCCTCCAACCTTTTGCAAGCAAGTCCTATGGCATTCTAGTTTCATTAGGATATTTGTATTTTTCTTTTTATGAATGATGTATTATCATGCTTTAAGCATGATTCTTATGTTTTAATGAATGCATTTTAAGTTTATGGTATTATTATGTTTTTTAGATTATTTTTTTTGGATGACATATGTTGGTTGTTATATATATTTTGTTGTGATTCTTGGTTGACACGAATATATATTGTTGTAAGTTATCCAAAATAAGTGCACATTATATTTGGCTTATCTTTTTTTAGCCATGTTTGAATATTTTTCGTGACAATTACTCGTCGTTAGAAATATATATTGCACTTGTTTTTTCTAACTCGTTTTTATAGCAAGTCACCATAGCTCGATTCCTTGGTGCCCTCAAACGAAGGGGAGCACAAATCAAGGGGGAGCGTTTAGTCCGTCAAATTTATACTTACGCGTCAACGAAGCCTTTTTGATTCTACAAAAAGGGGGAGAAATAGAATAAAACTCACTAAAAACTTGTTTAAATATAATTTGACATTTAATGAGTTTAGAATTTGTAATCATCAAAAAGGGGGAGATTGTTAATACAAATAATATCTAAAAACGTTATTTAAATTTTTCGACTTCTCTACTTTTTGATAATCACAAAATGTAAAAACGCTCTACGTAAAATTAAACATAAACAAGTTATTAGTCGTAAATTTCCATTTCGATATAAATCACTTAAGGTATGTATAAGCAAATGTTCAATTTATTAAATGATCAAAGTTATATAGTTTTGTTTTTAAACTTTACATTTTTATAAAATGTAACAAAACCTTTTTACAAAAATAAATTAGACAAAATATATTTGTAATTATAAGAAATGTTTTAATTCAATAAATATTTGAAATCAGATTTGCCCCTAAAATCAGAAAAACCTGCCTCCGAAAATATTTCCCAAAATAAGGACAAAGCTAGGAGTGTCCTACAGGAGCGACCCCCTTATAGGTAAGGGCAACCCCCTGATTGATAAGGGGGTCGGCCATAGAGCTTAGGGGGCCGGCCATGTATTTTGGCTCCCAGCTTTGCCTATAAATAGTAGAGTGTTCCAATAGATTTTTTCACCTTTTGCACACTTATTCTTTCTGTCTTAAATCAGCAAACATATTTCCAAACCTTTGATCATTCAATTAACATAAGCATTTATTTTCAAGTGATTCAAGCTTACCTCTCCAAGTGCAAGAGAAGAATACTCGTAATCGCCAAGATACAAAGTATTATAGTTTAGGTTATGTTTACGTAACGTTGTTACGATTGTGTTGTATATTGTAAATAATTCAAATCTCTTGTAATCGTGTGTAATAGTTAGATTGGGTAGATCGTGTAAGTATTTAGGTGAGTAAATACTTGTGAGAGCGGTTAGTATTTTAGGCCTCAAAATACGAGTGTAAGTGGTAAATCGGTTCTAGCTAAGATTAGAACTCGACATTTGGCTTAGTGTTGGAAATTGGTGTAAGCCTTGTGTGTACAGTTTTATCCGCCTAAAGGGAGCTTGTTGATATAGTGAAGTGAACTCTCGAGTTGGATACTCGAGGAGTGGAGTAGGGCGAAAGAGGAGCTTCGTTACCGAACCACTATAAATCTTCGTGTTGTGATTTATTATTGTGTAGATTAATATTGTTTATTTACTTATCTCGATTGTTCATATTGTGTTCATATTGATATCACCTAAACTCGAATCTACGATTTTATATACAAACATTAACTAAATTTAAAAAGCAGTAAACTATTCAACCTCCCTTCTAGTTTCCACAAAAACAAAAAGGATAGGCTCAGAGGGGTGTACTAAAGGTATCTTGCACTAAAAATAAGTGCATAGTAAGGGTGTGGGGTAGTTATATGATCAAAGAGATCATTATAACCATACCAAACGAAGGCTAAAAACAAGGGTTGTCCTAATGCCTCTTATCACTTGGTAAATCTTAATCACACGAATGCGATCTCACTAGCAGTCTCGGGATGAATTGCTAAAGCAAGTTTTAGAATCTATAATACTACCGGTACACTCTCATAAGCAATAAAAATGAATGCTTTTATTCTTAAAGATCTAGGGGCGAACCTCATATTTTTGGGGTGTAATTTTTGAGTGGTAGGGTTTTTGTGCTAGTCATATAACTCCTATCAATGAGACGCTTTTAATACTACAGTTTCATCGATATATGCCATAATTATTTTTAAATTTTGGGCCAAAATTACCGTCCTAAACTATGTTTTGGTATATTACACATCATTTTAAAGACAAAGCAAATGCAAATGAAAGAATAGTTTATAAGGATTTTATTACCCCTCTACACTTATTTTGAACATTGTCCCCAAAGTTCTATGAGTACTCAAAAAACGAGAAAAGGGAAATAAATAAAAAGTGAGAGAAACTAATACTCCCCTGGTTTGCTCAATATCAGAGAAGAAACAAGATAAACCGGATAAATCGTCATCCAAGAATCGTCAAAGCGAAAATCTAATGAACTTCTGGACTCTCCTCATCTAATATAACATGTAAATCAAAGACAAAAACAACTACACCAAGAGTAAAATTGGCGAGAAATAATATACAACCCTATTAATCATAAATTAATATCCTAAGAAAGCAATAAAGATAGAATGTTAGTACTAATGTAATCGTGGCTTTCTGTAAAAATTTAGAAAATTACAAATTATGGAAATTAAACAAATATAACTTTTCAAAAATTCGAGAAAATGAAAATTTCTTTTGCTACAGTGGTGACGCCGTCAGGATTTAATCCTGATGCCGTCTCCACACATTATGAAATTTATTTCTTCGTTTTCTAGAAAATTTTTACAAACATATCCTATTAATGATTTCCTGGAAAATTTATACTGCATAGGCCACAAAAACGGTTAGTACAAACATATGACTCAAAACAAACAAATAAAATAAAAGTGCGAGTTTAGCTTCAACTATCTATTTTACATGTTTAAAATGGTTCTTAAAAACCGGATATTTTCCCCTACACTTATTTTATATAACATACCTTTGAATGTATTTAAGACGAGGTTAAAGACAAAACAAATCATGATCACATATAATTCAAACACATAAGACAAATAATGAAAACTAAAAACACACGACACTCTTAGAATGCATAAAATAAAAGATTGGGTTGCCTCCCAATAAGCGCTTTTCTTTATGAACGAGTCTTCTAGCTATACTCGGAGTCACTTTCCTTACGTGAATCCCACATCATTTGCACTACTATCCTTATCCTTGTTGGTTTTGTATTCGGGGTCCTAATTCTAGGCATTCCTTATAAAAACCAAATATCTTTTCCATTACGTATCCTACTCCTTTCTTCATATCCTCTCCGTTCTTAAAATAGAACGATTGCTTGTACTTTTTTTTTCCATATTAGACAATGATTGAAATTACTCTATCTTTTGGGGCATTTTGTAAGCAATTTCATCAACTCCATTTGTGAATTTCAATATTCCTAGCGATGAATCATAAGTCATGTTTGATGTTTCAACAAATAGTTCTCCTAGCACTACTTGTGATAAGCAAGGGTCTATAACTGAACTAATATCCTCTACTATCAAGAAATTCATAACGTATGTGAAATTTCCTACAATGATATGCATCCCTCTAATCCTTCCCATAAAGTTACTTATTCTTCTAGGGTTCTCAGGGTCAATCCTTGGTTCAAGTTGAATTTTCATGATCCAATTGTAATGCATACGAGTCATGATGTTAACGGGGGAATTTAAGATCTATGTAAGCCTTCCATACATGTATGTGTCTATTGCGGTTGTCGTAAGGGACTGCTATAAGAAGTTTTACAACTCCCTAGGCGGTGTACCTAACCGTTGTAGTGTAGTATAGGCAAGACTCGGGGGTTGTTATCGTTCTCTAGGGGAATAGGTTGGGAAGGCTTGATCACGGTCTAACAAAATTCTAAGGGTTGAGAGAGGATTCTTTTTGTATTTTTATGTTTATAGGAAAGCAGGTAAATAATATATTTAAGAGGTTGGTTGGTTTTAGTATTAAACTAAATATAAACTACGCTACTGGTGATAACAATATAATAAAAGATTGTGTTTATTTAATCATGTATTACTCCCTAGATTACTTCTCTTTGTGTTGTTGCTTTGTCACACTTGTGATGATCTATGTAATTATTTCCTAAGTCATGAACGAATTACATGAACCCGCCGTCTATTTAATATTTCGTTAAGGCAACGCACAAGTAAGGTAGTATGAAGACTATTACAAGGCCTCTAAGAGTATATTAAATGCATTTGAAATATATTAAGAGTGGATCAACCATATAAGGGGCAAGGTAGTATGAAGACTGTTACCCGATGGCATCCTTTCTACACAATCATGTTTTCCTAGACATATCAACAGCGATACAGACAAAAGCTGGTTTTCTAAGACCTAACATGCATATTCATCACAAGAAGCAACACCACTAAGATCTACATCCTAGGTTTCATACAATCATAAATAAACATAATAGAAGGTTTAGCCAAGCATGTTAAAGATAAAGTAAGAACAGATAAGAATCACACAACAAGACATATTGAATGATTAAGATAGTCTTACTTGATTAAAACATGAATTGAAGGAAGTACAATAGGGTTTTGAGGCCCTAAAATTGTCCCTAACAGCTGCTAAACGAACTAGGGTTCGTCCCTTTCTTTTACTCTAAAGTTACACACTTAAAACCCTAAAAACGGATTTGTATTTATAGGAAAATCGCTGCGACGGGCGTCGCATGTTAATCGTGACGCCGTCATGAATAGAATATTCTAGATAATGGGTTGGGTCGTACAATCTGACGCTGTCTGGAGATCTTGTGATGCCGTCTTGAGATGTGTTATGACGGCGTCACGTGTAATCTGTGACGCCGTCTCCAGCTTCTAAGTAGAAATTCTAAGAGATGTTGATGTAGGTTCGTAGTCTTGTCCGTTTCTTCTCCAAATGAGCCCAAGTCACGTGTATTTCCTCCAAATGCCTTCCAAATACTGAATACCTTAAAATGAACAATTAAGCACCTATTTTGGGCATAAATGCACGATTTAGGGGGTTAAACGACCCCGAAAAAGTGTATAAAATAACACCTCATCAAATACCCCTACACTTCGGATTTGCTTGTCCTCAAGCAAATGAGCTTTTCTACCTAGACAATAGCAATATGAGGGTCATTTTACCTACTTTTTAAAAGTATTTTACAACACAACTTTCTAGACCTCGTAATTAAAAGCATGACAAGTGTATACTAGCACCTCACATAAGTGTTTGAGATTCTCTCTTTCACTCAGTTGTATAATAAATTATAACATAATAGGGGAAACGGAAAATCAACACTCATTACCTGTCATAGCATATAAATTACCATAGGCTTGGTAAAGTATCAAACTTCCACCGCTAGGCGCAAGCATTATTCATTATGATCGAAGAGGTCTTTTTTAAAGGGTTATGGGGGTGTAGGTGTAAGATAACATATAATGGAAATGGAAATGGATGGGATACATTTGGGTGAATTTGGAGTGGAAGGGTTAGCTAATTATTTACACGAATACACTTTGGTTTGGTTGCTAAGCCAAGACTCGGACGAAGATATAAAAACACTACATAACTCTACATCAATCTCTTTCTTTTTCTTTTTTTATTTTTTTTAATAACATAATACATCACAACATCAGGTTTATAACACGTACCCCTACACTTGAGCTTTTACATGCTCAATATTTAAAATCTAACTAATGACCCGATTTGAGGTGGATCAAAATAACATGGAGATCATCTAACAAATATATGGGGGTATTGACTTAACTTTTCTTCCCCATTCTTCCGCGAAATAAATACTACCATGAATCCCAATCGTCCCAAAACAGTATTTACAAGGATAAGGACTTAGCAACCGTGTACTCAAATAATTAACTTGGGTTAAAACAATAATGTACTAAAAGCGAGTACATACAAGGTAGGCTAAGGCGATTTAGGTGTAACGATTGGTTTAAGGGTGAACAATGTTCTTTATTAATAGTCCGACTTAACCAGAAAATTACGAGAACCGTGAAAAAGGATAGGCTCGGAGGGTTGTACTAGGGGTATCCTGTACTAATAACGAGTGCATGGCAAGGGTGCGGGATAGTTATATGATCGGTGTGACCATCATAACAATTACATGTTCAAAACATGGGTTAATCCTAATGCCTCTTGTCAAGCAAATCCTACCACTTACTATGCGGTCTCGGGATGCATCACAAAAACAAGTTCTAGAATTTAATATACTACCGGTACACTCTCATAATCCTAAAGTAACCAATACCAATGTTCCAGAAAAGGCGACAAAACCACGCATACATATCCGTAACGACGGAATAGACACACATGATTGTTCACTCTTTAACGCGAACAAGCTAAAGGTATAACATCTAAGGGCGAACCTCACATTTTGGGGGTGGAATTTGAGGGTTTTTGTGCTAGTAATATAAATTCCTATCCATGAGACGCTCTAAATACTTGGTTTTCGTCGATATGTGTCATAAAAAATTTTAAATTTGGGTCAAAATCACCTCTTATGCTATGTTTCAATATATTACCCATCATTTTAAGGACAAAGCAAATGGCAAATGAAAGAATAGTTTCTAAGGCTTATTTCCTCCTACACTTAAGTTGAACATTGTCCCTAATGTTCTATAAAGGTACCCGTAAAAACGAATTAAAGGGAAAAGAAAACAAGGAAAAGAAACTAGTACTCCCCTGGTTTGCTCAACAATAGAGAAGAAACATGCGATAACTGGTTAAATCGTCATCCAAGAATCATCCAATAAAACTTCCTAAGAATTTTCAAGCTTCTTCTCATCAAATATAACCTGTAAATCAAAGACAAAGACAACTACACCAAGCGTAAAATGTGCGATATACAAATATACAATATGAATTTAGGGTTTAACTCGATAAAGCAGTAAAGATAGGATGAGAGAATTGTCAAACTCATTGGTTTTGCAGGTTTATAACAGAAGATTACATATTTTAAATGTTATGCAAGTTTTATTTTCAAAAATAATTAAAAACTTCAAGTTTTCTAGACCTGGGCGTTTGACGCCGTTAAGAGGATCCTGACCCCGTCACAGGTGTCATGATGACGGAGTCGCGTGTAAGACGTGACGCCGTCTCCACGTTCTATGAAAACAAAATTTTCATTTTTGATGAAAAATTTCCTGCACTTGATTCCATAAGTTAATTCATGTACAAATTGTTGCCTAAAACCTGAGATTTGACAATTTACTCATATGACTTGAAACTGATGCGAATTAATCTAAACAATTTATTTAACATGCTTAAACTTGGTTCAAAAACCAGATAGATTCCCCTACACTTATTATTTGCAAAATGCCTTTGATTTAAATTAAGACGAGGTTAAAAATAATACAAAGCATGATTACAAGATAGAGTTCGAACATGATAGAATAAAATGAAAAGAGTAAAACACATGACACTCCTAATATGCGATAAAAGTAAATATTGGGTTGCCTCCCAAAAAGCGCTTTTCTTTATTTACGAGACTTGTAGCTAGACTCGAAGTCACACGTCCTTACGTGACTTCTCTTTCATCCTCCATTCCTCCCTTGGTTGTAATAAGGGTGGGATGCTTGCCTTTGAAATTTTTGCTCCTCCATTGGTTGAACTACATCTCCCTTTCCAAGTGAAGCTTTATCTTTTCTTCCTATTCCAGGACTAGCCTTGAAGAATACAAGCCTTTGCATGGTCATGAAGTAGACCATGCCCGAGAATAAATTCCCGTTATGAGGTCAAGTTTTCTTTTTGAAATACTTGCCTTTAAGATGATGACCGGGTTGCTATCTGAAATAATAGCAAGCCATATGGCATGTTTTGAAAACATTTGGAACTTCTGCTCGAACTTCATTTACAGCCTCGTATCATTATTGAATGACATTTCTAAGACCGTAAATGTTATCGATTTTCAGAAGACATGCCATTATTACCTCTTTTTATATTTTTCTCATTTTTTAATTTTTTCTTTGGTTTTTAAAAGTTTATATTTTTGTATTTTGATTTTATAAAAGTTTTCTAAAAATAAAAATCTTTTTGGTTTTTTATGATTTTTAATATGTACATATTATACATGATATATGAATAGGTACCACCACTATTCTTCAACTTCATCCGCCAATTGTTTTAGAGTCTCCGACGTAAAACTTCGCATACCCAGCTTGTTGATCAGAAACTCAATTCTTTCTCTTGCAAGGGGTTTAGTGAAGATGTCCGCCAGCTGATATTTCGTATTGACAAAATAAAGTTCGATCACCCCATTCTCAACATGCTCCTTGATAAAGTGAAATCTGATGTCTATATGCTTCGACCTGGAATGTTGAACGTTGTTGCAGCATAAGGCAATAGCGCTTTTGTTATCACAGTACATTGGAATTTTATTGAATCCAATGCCATAGTCGGTAAGCTGTGATCTCATCTAAAGGATTTGAGCACAAAAGCCAGACATATCAATATATTCAGCTTCCGTACTAGATATCGTAGCGCTTTTCTGCCTTTCTGATGACCAGCTAACAAGTCTATCTCCCAAGATCTGCATACTACCAGATGTGCTACGACGTGTATCTTGACAACCAGCATGATCCGCATTTGCAAATGCTGTTAGAGGAAACGAAGAATCCTTCGGATTCCATAGTCCCTGATTGACGGTTCCTCTTAGATACCGAAAGATCCTTTTGACCGCATGGTAGTGCTTTGGTTGGCCAAGACCTGATACTCCGGGACACATGCCAGTATATGCAAATTGTAGGTCAGGATCTATGGCTGTGAGATTAAGGGAGGGTGCCTATCATACCAGAGAGGTGACGGATCAACGACTCCCCTTCTTTATCATCATCATGTTTAGATTTCTCCACAATGGGAGGATCCATCTGGGGTCACAAGTGTCAAAACTATTATGTATTTAAGAATTCAGGGAATATTTTGATTGGTTAATAAAGATGCCTTTAGGACTTTGAGAAATCTGTAATCCTAAGAAAAATGAGATTTTGTCCATCATTGACATCTTAAATTTTGAACACATGATTTTAGCAAATAGGTCACTAAGTTCAGGTGTAGATGCAGCAAAGATAATATCATTGACATATATTTGTACCAGAAGTAATTCCTTGCCTTGCCTACGGATTAACAGAGTAGGATCCACTGAGCCTTTGGAGAAGTCTTGGGATATTAGGAACGAAGACAACATATCATACCACGCGCGTGGAGCTTGTTTCAACCCATAAAGAGCTTTCTTAAGCTTGTACACGTGATTGGGGTTATCTGGATCCACAAACCCGTCTGGCTGGCTAACATAAACCTCTTCCCGCAGATTACCATTCATAAACACAGTCTTCACATCCATTTGGTAGACGACCATGTTCATGTGAGCGACAAACGCGAGAAAAATCCTTATAGCCTCTAATCTTGCAACCGGAGCAAAAGACTCTTCAAAATCAATTCCCTCTTCTTGACGGTAACCACGAGCCACTAACCTAGCCTTGTTCTTTAGAATGCCACCCAGTTCGTCTAGCTTCACTTTGTAGATCCACTTCAAAGTAATAACCAAGACTTTATCTGGTCGGGGTACGAGCTCCCATACTTCAAGGCGTTCGAACTCATTAAGTTCTTCTTGCATTGCTTCGATCCAGCAGGATTGAGTCAAAGCATCTTTATACGTCTTAAGTTCAACAACAGTGAGGAAAGCATCGTAGTAACAGAAAAGAGCTTGCTCATGTAATTGCAGCCTTGTGGAAACTGGTCTAGCGAGTTCACCGATTATATTTTCAAGTGGGTGATCCTTAGTCCATTTGCTATTGTGTTTAGAAATTTGGTGATCGGGGTGCACAATTGTCTGAATAGAATCCGACGATGAAGATTGATCAGAAGGGATTTTTGGAATTGGGATACCAAAGTACGGATCATTACCCATATGTGCAACTTCAATATCATGATTGTCTTCTTCAATATCATTAGGAATGACGGGAGGTTGAGTTTTGGTTGGTGTTTGAGAGTTACTTGGTGATGGTGCATCTTGGTCAACAGTTGTTGAAGAAGGTGAACCGGTTGATACAACGGGTACTAGAGCAACTACTTCAGCAATTAGATCAATGACTTCAGGGGCTGGGTTATCAACACTAGGTGGAGGAGTGAGTAATTCATCAAACAGCAGTTGAAACAATATATCCTAATCACTTCTTGAAGGTGGTACACACGGTGTTGAAGGAGGAGGGTTTAGAACGAGTCCTGAACTGATTGTTGCAGGAGTCATTTCATGAAGTGTGGGCCCTGAACTACTGTGTTCAGAAGCCATCATAGTCATATCATCATAATCTACATGCATTGTCTTAATGATTCGTCTGGTATGTCGGTTGAAAATTCGAAATGCTTTCTTTATAGGTGCATAGCCAATGAAAATACCAATGTCAGCTTTTGGTTGTAACTTGCCCAAATTGTCGCTATCATTTGTCGGATAGCAGAGTGCACCAAATACATAGAAAAACGATAAGTCGGGAGGTTTGTCATGTAAAAGCTCATATGGTGTTTTTCCGTGGTGAAGACGTACAATGGAATGATTTTGGGTGTAACATGTGGTAGCAACTGCTTCTGCCCATAAGAATAACGGAGCTTTTGCATAAATCAACATTGTGCGGACAGCTTCAATTAGCGTACGATTACGTCTTTCAACGACACCATTTTGCTGTGGAGAGTGAGCAACAGATGTTTCATAAGAGATACCAACTTTTTCATAATATTCACGCAAAGTTTGATTAACAAATTCAGTTCCATTATCTGTTCTTATGCGTCAGACAGTTACTTTAAGCCGCACTTGGATCATCTTGAGAAACTTGATTATGAAATCTAGAGATTCATCTTTTGACCTTAAGAACTTAACCCATGTAAATCGAGAGAAATCATCGACAATGACGAGGATGTACTTCTTTCCATTAATACTTACGACACGCATTGGTCCACAAAGATCCATGTGTAAAAGATAGAGTTTTTCTTGGTTGGTGTCTTTAGATTTAGGTTTGTGGGGTTTCTTCTTGCTTTTGCCCATTGCACAAGCAGAACACAGATGGTCCTTTTCAAATTTAAGCTTAGGGAGACCTCGAACAAGACCGTGTCTAGCTAAATGGTTGATTGCACCAAAGTTCAGATGAGACAGACGTTGGTGCCATAGCCAGGACTTAGTCTTTGAGGCCTTTGACAAGAGACATATAGGAGAGGACGCCGTCATATCTCCAAGAGACACAGTATACAGATTGTTGCCTCGAGATCCAGTTAATAGATCAACACCTTCCAAATTACGAATGAATCAGGTGTGTTGACGAAAAGCAACTTCAAGGTTTGAGTCACAAAATTGCCCAACGGAGAATAAGTTGTGTCCAATTCCTTCTACATAGTAAACCCTTGAGATCGTAACATTCCTAATATGATAATCACCATATCCCAATATTTTTGCCACGTGATCATTTCCAAATTTGAGTGTACCCAAAAACTTATTGACGAAATTGGTGAGCTGAGAGCGATCTCCGGTCATATGCTTGGAGCAGCCGGAGTCTAAATACTAGAGAACAATTTGGACAACCTGCATTCAGCAAGAGAGGAAGATGGAACATCGGAAACTATGGATCCCCAAGATGGACTGGGTTCCTTTTTGTTAGCAGATACAGATTTAAGAACCTTAGATTTGCTAACAGGAACATTAGTTTTAGATTTCCTAGGTTTCCTTGAGTAAACCAATGTTACAACAGGCTTAGGTGTTTTATTTTCCAGAGCAGTTGGTTTCCTAAGGGGTACTGTAGTGAAGGTTCGACCAGTAAGTATCCAGATGTATCTAATATTTGAAAACACCTTTCCTGTTGGTTTCCAAACTTTTCTCTTTGAACTTTTGTTAACAGATTTAGATTTTTTACAAGCATTCACATTATTGATAAAATCAAGAACACACAAATCATGATTATCAGAAAGCATGCAACCATTACACTTAACACATTTAAGTTCAGAATTTGTATTAAGCTTGGAATGCTGCACATGAGCAGTTCCTTTAGGTTAAATAACACAATCTTTATTTTTTAAACTAGATTTAACTTTCCTAGGGTGGGCTTCTACTTTATTCTTCTGATTACTACTTGGTGTTTTCTAAATCTTATCTTTGTTTGTATTGCTTGAAGGCTGTAATCGCCTTTATACTTTTAATGTTTTTATAAACCTCGCTAGGGAGATACATGCTAATTTTATAAATTGAACACAAGTAGTTTTCGGTATGTTGGACCCGATTGTGAAACTAATTGCATAAGTACCTAT
>BQNB010116647.1:0-18648 GCA_026074375.1 Tanacetum coccineum
TTTGGTTTTAGAATTAGAATCCTTGTTCTTTTTTCTTACTTTTTTTAATTTTAAAAAGTCAATTAATAGTCGTGAACTCGTGACTTTTTTTTAGAACGGCAAGTTAGTTGTTAGTGATTCGAGCTCACAGTGACATTCAATTGGGCAGTATGCAAGACTCGAACCTTCGCCCTAGGGGATAAACCCCAATCATTTTTTCACACCTAAAGGAAAACCCCCACGGCGAGGCTTGAATCCAAGTATAATCGATCATGGTTGTTAAGATCCCGATCCTGATCTTAAGATCTTACGATTTTACGATACTGCAAAGCAAAAACGATCCAGATCATACATAGGATCTTTGCTTGCTTAGGATCTTATAGGATCCCGATCTTGACCATAAGATCTTAAGATCTACTACGACCCGATCTTACTTTTTCTCGAACCACGAACTAAAATCTACGAATTTATGGTTTGTGTTTCCTAGATATTAAAAAAACAACAAGTTAATCTTCTTAAACATTTTATAATTATAATTTCTGACAACATTTCTATGAAACATTTATATAATTTTGTGTTTATGATTTATAATAATTTGTAAATTTATATAATATTAGAAAGACTATTAAGAAAATGACATTATAGTAGGATCTTACGATCCCGATCCTACCTTATAATTTCTGAGTGGTATGAATTTTCTCAGTTTTAATAACATCACTTGCAACTTTTTGTAACAATCTGTTATTTCAGGTCATTTTACGACTTCAATTATTCCATTATTTGTTTTTAGAATTTTACGCGTTTACTTTTTATTCAAATCGCATAGTTAAATTGCGTAAACTAAAAATCAACATTCAACGTAAACGGGCATCAAACAAATAAAAGTTTACGTCAAGTAATTGTTATAAGGTTGTTATAATGATAATTTATAAATATTCATCATTTATTTATATCCGTTACGTAAATCGTCTATGTTTCGCAATAAAAACCTTAATTTACATGCATGGCAAACCATAAACCCATTTAGACTTTCACAAATACCCGCCAATACAATTTTTAGCAAAATTTCACAAATCTTATACGCCTTTCATACTTGGCCGGTTATGCTTCATGAATACACAACTCATATTCACTTGAAATCAATTCCCAAACCTCCACTAACTTGAATAAACAACATTACTTGTTATCAAGTGGATCAAACACCCATTATATCATCACTTTGGTCATGTTCTTGGTCTCTTTCCTAGCTCCTTGGCTGCCGACCACTACACACACAAAAAAGAGACAAAAACAAGCATGTTAGACTAGTCATATCACTCTTACATAAAGCATGAACAAACCATACTTGTTCCCTACCTCTATAAGCCCTAAATCAATTTTAAAACATGAAACTCATGCCCTAAAGGCTTGTGAAAACGGACACAATGAACACAACATCAAAACCATTTGATAGAATTGCTTAAGTGGTTTTATTTCTAGTTCATGTTATAAATAGAACCCTTAAAGTGATACTTCCTCACATTTATCATTCTACAAGAAAAATCAAAAACTCTCCCTTCAAACACAAAAACCCACAGTTTCATTCCACAACACAAAACATTCATAAACTTTGATTTCTAAGTTATTACAAGTATACTAAGGTTGGTATATAGCATATATAGGTGTATTAAAGGGTATTGGAAGCTTGGTTGGTTGATTAAAATGGTTGTTCAAGTATAAGAAAACTAGGGTTTTCTTAGGGTTTTCTTGATTAGAAACTAGGGTTTCTTGGTTAATACTTGGGTCTTGCTTGTGTTATCACCTACACACACTCATCTAAGCTTTACCTAAAACCCTAATCCATTCAATATGTTAATTTCATGTTTTATATAATTGTTATGTAGTTAATCATCACCTAGTTATATTTTATCATGTTTATAAAATATTGCAAGTTTATATAAAATCAAGACATACTTGTTCATGGCTAAAATGATGTTAAAAACATAAAAATATGTTTTACTTATGGATTTACAAGCAATGGATAAATTTATATAATTTATAGTTATTTATTTATTTATATAGTTTATATAAGTAAATAAATATAATAGACATGTTCTTGGACAGACTTAGACTATATTTGATGGACACAAATTAGAGGACTCAAATTATATCAAAGATGTGTTATTACATGAATTAGAGAACTTGTAACAAATTAAACAAGTTAAAAGTGTATAAAAACAATTTTATGAATATTTAAGGAAAACCCTAAAAAACTACTATTTTATTTTGTCAAAAATAATATTTGTTTTATGTTTTATTAACATAGTACATTTCATGACGATTCTAAATATATAAAGAACTCGAAAATCCGAATTATAACGAAGGAGATATAAATTTTGCAAGCTTACGATAATTAAATATATAAAAGTGTTTTTATAAAAACTGTAACAGTAAGATATTTTACAGATTCTGGAATTATTTTTATGAAAAAGTACATTTTATGAGGAACTCAAATATATAAGGTACACTAAGAATGGAATTAAAATGGAAAAGTTATACTTTTTACAAGATTTATACAAAAGGTACACTAAGTGCGGCGTACTTCTGAGTTTTTGAAGAAAAACCGGCGCACAATGGTTATGTGCGGCGCACTTTCTGTGAAAAATGGGTTCAGTTTGCCAGAAAACTGGACGGCGATTTTGAAAATTTTAGTTTGTAATATAAAAATGACTAATTTAAGAATGAAATTAATCCCCGGCAGCGGCGCCAAAAACTTTGATGTGTTATTAAAGCTTTAAATTTATAACACTAGTTTTATCAAATTTCTAACTAACACACGAGTAAAGTATAAACCCTCGTTTATAGTATAGGTTTAGGGTAAGACCAGATCATTCCACGGGATTGGTAATTCTAAAAAGAGTCGATTATATTACGAAAATGGTAAATCTTATAGACTGTCACGATCTAAAGATTTCAAGGTACTTCAAGATGTAAAATGATGTTTGTTTAGGGGAATGAGAACAAATATGGATAAACTTAGATGGATAACGGGTTCAAGAATTTAAGTATAATCGATTAAAGAAACGGGTAGTTTACTAAAATGATTGTTTATTTATTATAATAAAAAATTCTTTCGCCCTTTACTTTTGATTACAAAAATGCTTTAAGTTCGATTCAAGTTTGAGAAAATAAGAATATGGACTTTCTTAACCAAGTTCGTTAGACATGAGGTTAAGCGTTAAACACTTTTACCCTTGGTTAATGATAATTTTGTTAGTCAATCCTCACAAGGCTAACATCTAGTTGTCAAAGACAAACAACTTGGAAATCAAGCATTTAACCGGAGTCTTTCGACCTATATCCGGGCAAGAATTATGATCAAATGATGATTAATAAGTCAAAGTGTAAAAACATCAAGTTCATGTTGATAATTTCCAAAATTCACTAGTTTATCCAAGTTTAATCCATAATTCCCTCATGATCCCCAAACAAACATGTTAAACTACTCCATATTCATCAATTTAAAACACATAACAAGCATGAGCAATTCATAATTCATAATATAAAAGTAGGGGAATGTGTTTATACCAAACTTAATAGCAAAATAGTTCACTGCCACAAGAACTTTCTTTAGAATGGTAATTTAACAACATGGAAATTCAACTATAACCATGATAACAACTTCTTAACATAACCTTCAGAGATCTAACAGCAACTTCCTTCGATTATAACCCAGAATATGATGAAGAACAAGATGATTCTTCAACAATTCTACTAGAACAACTTTTTTAACCACTATTCTTGATCAAAGATGAGATGTGTGTGTTGTAGATGATTAGAGATGATGAATGAGATGCTTATAGATGCAAATTTCATCCTCCTTTTATAGCCAAACTTGGGGCATCAGTTGGGAAAAGATGGCAACTCAAGGGTTGCTCAATAATGACAATCATTATGATTTTTGAGTTACTAAAGGTAAAGTGCGCCGCACTTGGTGTATAATTAATTTGCATTTACTTCGTTGTGAAGTACGCCGCACAAAAAAATTGTGCGCCACACTTTTGCTTCGTTCAATAACTTTTCCTTGGATTCTCTTCTAGATCCTTCTCATAACGACCGTTAGTGCATTTAACAGGATTTCTTTCCACATTTAGTCATTTTCTTCACTTTTAGTCCTGAAATGAATATTATACAACAAACAACCGAACTTTGCAATATTTCATGCGTTAACATATATATTTTATGTATTTTTGAGGGATATTTTATGTATATTTGGAGCGTTATGAAATACTCACATACTTGGCTTATTGCTTGCCCTCAAGCAATTAAAGCGAAAATATTTCATTTTAACAAAACAAAATAATGATCACAAGCATAGATAACGCTACAAAGTAACTCGTAAATTTTTATAGATAAATTTCTTTTTCAAACTCGCTCAATTTAGTAAAATAGATAGTAAATGGAAGTCACTCATACGCGCAGTCATGAAATATTTAAATTACCATAGGCTTGTACAAAAAACTAAATTTCACCGACATGGCGTAAGCACCAAACATAAACATCAAAATAGGTAATTTATTTAGTGATATTATTTATTATTTATTGAAAAAGGTTTGTAATAAAATCATAATTCATCTTGTCCGTAATGTAACCAACTAATTCTTCACATCATTTTTTTTGCTTTGGCTTTATTTTTGCCTTATTTCACTTTATCTTGGGGGAAACTTGCTTTCCCCCTAAACACACTACTTCAAACGAACTTAGAAGTTTTCAACCTTCACACTTCATTTAAACAACAATACCAACATTTATGTTCCTCAATTCGTACGGATAAAATTTCAGATAATTTTATTAGAAATCTTTTTGAAAAAAATTATTGTTTACTTATATTAATTTTTTTATCACCTCTTAATCAGTAAAGTGTTATTAACACGCGAACGTGTTCCTACTGCGGTCTCATAAAGATTTCAAGCACAAGTTCTAGAATTAACAAATCACCGGCACACTCATATAATTTTAAATCGATACCAATGCTCCAGAAAATGCGACAAAAGTACACATACATAGCCGTAACGACTGATGAGATATCTGTAATTGCTCACTCCTTAACTCGAGAAAGCTAAAGATAAAAATCATCTTAGGTATCAAAGATGGATACCTGAATTGTTAAAATCTAACCTTACATTTCACTGGGTGGTTGGTATAAATATGCTAGTAATGTTATCAATCCATAGTCAAATTGCTTATATGTGATCAATAAAATGTTATTTTTCAAAAGATTTTCCTTTAACTTTTTTTTTAACTTTAACTTTTCCAGTTTATCTCCCCCCCCATACTTAATACGAGCACTGTCCTTAATGTGAAAATATTATAGAGAAAGATAAAATGGGAAAGTGAATTAATACTTTTCAATTGTGATGGATATTCTGAATCTTTGGTTCACGTCATTTCCACTTTGCGCCTTTATTTTTCTTCTTTTTCTTTCCTGTTACAAATATAAACATTGTACACACAAATAATAATAATAATCCTAATTAATTATTAATAAAAAGTACGATAATATTATTTTAATGCCAACAGAGGCGTTTTACACACCATAATAATAATAATAATAATAATTGTTTTAGAGAAATTGTTTTCAGAACATAAGTGACCCAAAACATGCGTTCACAACACCAACTCGTGTCGTCTCGACACTACTCGTCATCATCCTGCTGTTGCTGCTGATACTTTGGTGGCGGAGGTGGGTACTGCTGATAATACTGGTCATAATGCGGCTGAGCATAACCAAGTGGGTTGTAGGCTCCCTGCTGTAGAACACTATAAACCCCTGCCATATGCTCAAGCACTCCCTGGTACCTCTCCCAGTGATATGACTGCCTATACTACATCCGCTCTATTTCCTCTTGGCGTATCTCTATCCTACCCATCCTAATATACAAATCATGCATAGACGCTCTCGGAGGTATAGGAATACCAACTCTAGGTACACCCGGCTGTGGATCTTTAGGAATAAGCTTACCCTCAGAGTCGATCAAATCTCTAAGTGTAATCGTATCCAGATCTCTACAATAAATTAGAGCACTTAAACTCCTTACCACATCCTCTGTCAACACCCTGCATTTCCTAGCAATATTTGAGATGAACTGTCCACAGAAAATTTGACTTTCTTTTTGAGTTTCAACACCTTTTCTCTTCATCCATCTCCCAATCACCCAAGCTACATTCGCATACCCATTTTGGTGTCTAACATCAAACATACTTAAGAGCCATAAATCATTCTTCTGAACCTTGTCATACCCAGTCGTCCTTTGACACAAACCATAAGTAATCATTTTGTGAATCACCCTCAAAATTAGGTTCCTGATAGTAGAAGTATGACTTCTAGATAAACCAAGGTTTTCTTCTAGACTAATACTTAACCAATAATCCTGAGCGTTAAAGTGCTCATCACTACGCAAACCTCCTTCAAAGTAAACATTAAAACCTTCCTCCTCAAGCTCAACTGCTTCATATAGTCCCAACCTTCAAGCAAATTCCAACAAGGTTAAACTATGAGCACGTCCACCAAGTCTAAACTTGATAATCTTTTTGGTTTGCAATTTATCGTCAGCATAAACTTCATCAAATTCATAAGTCGAATAAAACTCGTGGTAAAGCTCTGCATAAATTGGTTCATTGGTATTAAAAACTCTAATCTAAGCTATCGAAGTAAATATATCTTCATCCGATCCAGCTTCACGCAACCTAATTCTTAACATGTCATCAATTTCTTCATCACAACCCATTCTGTTCAGCACATCTCAGTTTACGACACAAGGCGAGCTAATGTATCCAGGAAGCAATTGAGCCAATCTAGTGTTGTACCTAAACTTTGCATCTCTGCTACATCCTTCCCATATCAAGAACTCATAATGAACTTGTGGAAGCAAAACCCCTTCCACGGTTTCATGTTGTCTAGGGCGTTTGGATTGTGATGATCCGACCTCATCATCGTGTGTTCCCATAGTCTACATATAAAAAACAATCAACAATAAAGTGTATAGTTATGTTAAAAATGATTTGGTATAAATGGTCATGGTTTTGATAGTTTTTAAAACATTCTGTGACTTTCTGATGTAGAATGTGCGGCGTACTTCCCTGAAGTGCGGCGTACATTCTGGAAAATGGGCAAAGTGCGGCGGTATTAGGACAAAACCGACGTACTTTCTGGGCTGATGAAAAATTTTATGATCTTCAAACAATTTATTTTTAAATGTAAATTCACAATATGAACAGTGTTTTTTAGTTTAATCAATATTAAGCATGCATGAGTCAAACAACTTCTAAATATCCTAATTCAAAGGGTTAATTGTTCATACAAAACTTGGATTTAAATTTCCCTAATCTAATTATTATAAACCCTAAATGACAAGAAATTTAAACAAATTGATGATAAACAAGTTTAAGGAATGATATAAACATACCCTAGGCATGATTAAAAACTTTGTTTTTTGGTAAAGGGGAATTTCCCCGGTAAAATATATTAAACCCAAAAGCCAATAAGTACAATGGAATGTGACTGACGTGCCACATTAACCTCAAGCAAACGCTTGAACTTCTAAGAGACACAATGGCATGATTAAAAACTTGGTAGAATGATCTTTGAAAACTTTTTTTCTTTGTTTTTGTGAGAACCCCGGCGGTCTTGGTGAGTTTGTGTGTTTATATAATGATTTAGAATCGTGTTTGGTAAGTTTTATCTATGAAAACCGCTCAAAAGTGCGGCGTACTTTTCCCTTATATATATATAATATATTTTAGTATTATTATATATAGGTTACACAAAACTTGTTTTGCAAATTTCATAATAATTTCTACTTATCATATTAACTCGATATTAATTTTCATTGGACTAATGTCCGTACATCAAATGTAATCCCTTATGGATTTATACAATTGATTTTATTTAAGACTCAACATAAAAGTAAAAATAGTTATAATAGGAGTACATAGGTTCCCTCTTTTATTCTAGCTTGGTCTAACTTTTCACTCCACAAACCAATTGGGTGACATAATTTCACTCAACTTATGATATTTTGACAACTTCATGTCTGTTTTCTTTGTTTTAAACCCTTGCAAATAGATGTTTCTATACGGATCAGTTAACCTTATCTCAGTACACCATTGTCTTGTTGCTTCTTCTTCTTTACTATATGAGCCCTTATAATCAGGCTTCCAATTAACGTGCTTTAGTGGTACTGGTAATGACCCAAGGAAACTAACCGCCTTCTTCCAAACACTAATTTTCCGGAATGGGTTAGTTACGGTTTGTATAGCTAACGATCGCTCAGCTGGATAGTTACATTTCAAGTACGATGCAGGTTTTGGTCCATATATTGGTGCTCTAAACTTATTCCTCTGAATCTGGTAATATTCCTTGTAATCATTATCACTTTTTGCGTTTCTCATAACATCGGATCTTGCAGCACGGAAGGTTTGGTGACAAAACCCATCAAACGTCAAGAAAAATCTCTCTGGAGTATTGATTATGCCATCAATCGTATGCAGAAATCCCCGACCAACAACTATTGCTGAATCATGATCGATTGGAATATCTAGGATTAGAAACTTAGCAATAAAGGTAGTGACCCCTACCTGACAGAGAGCATTTGTGAGTATCCCCAAAGCTTATGCCTGAGTGTGATTTATCATTGGAATTCCTCTATCAACCTTCTTCATATCTTCTCTTCCTAATTGTTCATAGATCCGGTAAGGCATAATATTTATATCCGACCCAGTTGCTGCCAACGCATTTTCGTTAACCTCTCCCTCCAGTCTGCTAGGAAATATGAATGCTCCGGGGTCGTCTTTTTTCTTTTAACACCTCACCCTTAATCCTTTTTACTGCTTCCTCTTCTTCTTTTACAATCTTTCCATCTAACTCCACATTGTCTTTCCAAACTTCATCAAGAATTTTCTTGTATTTGTCATGATAAGCCATTGTCTCGATTATATGCCTTTCTTCCTCTAATAAAGCACACTTTTGGCTCATTCTGATTGCTAATGCTTCTTTAGCTGCTTCTTCTTGAGTTAAATGGCCAAAAGCTGATGAAGATGTTCCTATATCTTGATAGAAAAAGTTAAGGTTTTCCATGGCCCGCGTCTTATTACGGATGCTTTTCCCCGTTTTGCATACGAATGGCGAAAGTCCTTCTTTACCTAACAGTGGTATATCATCTACGTTAAAATCAAGCAAATGGTCCTAATCATCATTGCTCTTTTCTTCTTCTTCAGTTTCTTCCAAGAATGGATCAATATTAGGGTATATTGTGATAGTTCTAGCCTTAAAATCTGTAATTGCTTTGGTCATGCGTAAGAATGATCTACCGAAAATCACCCCAGGTTCAACATCATCTTTTTCTAGATTAATAATGAACTTCACAAAATAGATTTCACCTCTTAGTGCAACAATGGGTTCCTTCTTAACCACCTTGTTTCCTCTTTTAACTTTATGTTCCAGGCATAGCTTTACTGCATATTCGTTTGAGATCATATTCTCCTCTACTCCAAGATTAATCTCACCATCATAAGCTTCCAGCCTATTGACAAAACAAGGAGCCACGAATCTATCGCTAACTTCTTCGGTATCCATCTGGTAAAATACCATAGCCTTTGTTTCCTTCTTTTGTCCACTATTAGCATTGTCTTGAAACTCCAAAGAATTCCAGTCTCCAGATCCTTCAACTTTGTCACTCGAAATTAGAACGACGTCTTCTCATAAGCAAATTTTTCCAAGACTTGAATTTGGATCCATAACTCTTATAAAATAAGACAACATTAAAACAAACATTAGTGAGTTTGTTAAAACAAATAATAATACCTTTTTACATTTACATATTATCAATAAACAGATAGAATTTTTAAGTTTAATAAATTCTCTTTCAAAGACGAAGAAACAAGCATTATGTTTAGTTTCAGCCAAGAAAGTGCGGCGCACTTTAGAAAAAGTGCGACGTACTTTCTGAGATTTAAGTCTTTTAAAATTTTTAATTATAGCATTTTTTGTTTCTTATTTTTATTATGTCTTAAATATTTATTAAACATAGCAAATATCAAGTTTTTAAGCATTTTTATTATCAAACAAAATTCTTTAATTCTTTTTAAGTTTTTATATTTATATCTATTTTGCATGAGATCAAAGTCGAATAAGCAACAATTAGCAAATAAGAGATATACACATGCATTTAGAAATTTAAATAAGCAAGCTATCAAATAGTTCTTTTTGGATTTTTTTTTATTTTAACGTACGAATTACGATAATGCAAGATTTTGACTATTATGAACACAAGGAACAAATTCCACATCTACAAATGGTTAATTACAGTTCACGGGTTTGAGGTTTTAGGTTTTGAATTTCTTTTCCTTTGAAAAACTGTTCTGTTTTGTAAAAGGGACAAGAAGTGCGGCATACTTGCTTGAAGTGTGGCGTACTTATGAGTTTTCGCAGAAAAATTGGCGCACAATGGTTATGTGCGGTGCACTTTCTGTGAAAAATGGGTTCAGTTTGCAAGAAAACTGTACGGAGATTTTAAAAAATTTAGTTTGTAATAAAAAAATGACTAATTCAAGAATGAAATCAATCCTCGGCAGCGGCGCCAAATACTTTGATATGTTATTAAAGCTTTAAATTTATAATACCAGTTTTATCTAATTTCCAACTAACACACGGGTAAAGTATAAACCCCTGTTTATAGTATAGGTTTAGGGTAAGACCAGGTCGTTCCATGGGATTGGTAATTCTAAAAAGAGTCGATTATATTACGAAAATGGTAAATCTTATAGATTGTCACGATCTAAAGATTTCAAGGTACTTCTAGATGTAAAATGATGTTTGTTTAGGGGAACGAGAACAAATATGGATAAACTTAGATGGATAACGGGTTCAAGAATTAAAGTATAACCGATTAAAGAAACAGGTAGTTTACTAAAATGATTGTCTATTTATTATAATCAAAAATCATTTTGGCCTTTACTTTTGATTACAAAAATGCTTTAAGTTCGATTCAAGTTTGAGAAAATAAGAATATGAACTTTCTTAACCAAGTTCGTTAGACATGAGGTTAAGCGTTAAACCCTTTACCATTGGTTAATAATAATTTTGTTAGCCAATCCTCACAAGGCTAACATCTAGTTGTCAAAGACAAACAACTTGGAAATCAAGCTGTTAGCCGGATCTATAATTCCCTTATTATCCCCAAACAAACATGTTAAACTACTCCATATTCATCAATTCAAAACATAACAAGCATGAGCAATTTAGAACTCATAATATAAAAGGAGGGAAACGTGTTTATACCAAACTTAATTGCAAAATAGTTCACTGCCACAAGAACTTTCTTTAGAATGGTATTATAACAACTTGGAAATTCAACTATAACCACGATAACAACTTCTTATCATAACCTTCTGAGATCAAACAACAACTTCCTTTGATTATAACCCGAAATATGATGAAGAACATGATGATTCTTCAACAATTCTACTAGAACAACTTTTCTAACCACTATTCTTGATCAAAGATGAGATGTGTGTGTTGTAGATGATTAGAGATGATGAATGGGATGCTTATAGATGCAAATTTCTTCCTTCTTTTATAGCCAAACTTGGGGCATCAGTTGGGAAAAGATGGCAACTCAAGGGTTGCTCAATAATGACAATCATTATGATTTTTTAGTAACTGAATGTAAAGTGCGCCGCACTTGAGAAATTGTGTGCCACACTTGGTGTATAATTAATTTGTATTAACTTCGGTGTGAAGTACGTCGCACAAAAAGAATTGTACGCCGCACTTTTGCTTCGTTCATTAACTTTTCCTTAGATTCTCTTCTATATCCTTCTCATAACGATCGTTAGTGCATTTAACGGGATTTCTTTGCACGTTTAGTCCTTTTCTTCACTTTTGGTCCCGAAATAAATATTATACAACAAACAACCAAACTTTGCAATATTTCATGCGTTAACATATATATTTCATGTATTTTCGAGCGATATTTAATGTATATTTGGAGCGTTATCATCATAACTAAATCCCGAACTCGTAATGGCTTAATTCTTTCCTTTCGGATTAGTGCATCAGCCACCACGTTCGCCTTTCCTGGGTGGTATCGGATCTCGTAGTCGTAATCGCTCACCAACTCTAACCACCGTCATTGTCTCATGTTCAACTCTTTCTGATCAAGAATATTTGCAAACTCTTGTGATCAGTGAACACGACACACTTCGTACCATATAGATAGTGCCTCCACATCTTTAAGGCAAACACTACTGCACCAAGTTCTAGGTCGTGTGTGGTATAATTCTTCTCATGAACCTTGAGTTGGCGGGATGTGTTGGGCCACATGTCGCAGGTATTTTTTGATATAAATAAATCAGTACTTTTGTAAAAAAAAAATCTATTTTGTGCCGAGCATTTTTTTTATATTGCCTACTTAAAGAGAAAAAAAAACCCTCTCCAAAATGGGCTGGCCCAAATCGGGAGCCCAATGGAAAACACTGTAGCAAGCGACGTAATACTACGTCGTTTTATCCGAATCATAGTATATATATATATATATATATATATATATATATATATATATAATATATAATATATATATATATCATATATAATAAATAATAGTGCTTAGTTGCATGATAAGTGTTTATGAGTTTGGTTTTAGAATTAGAATCCTTGTTCTTTTTTCTTACTGTTTTTTAATTTTAAAAAGTCAATTAATAGTCGTGAACTCGTGATTAGTTTTAATTTGAACACGTAAAATCGATTACTGACAAAAAATGACGTGTTCTCTGAATTTGATTTGTTACAAATTATTTGTGGACACAAAAAAAAACAATATTCTTAATTTCGCGATCTTTTCGGTGAGATGTTTAATATTGTAAAATGTTTAAATAACCAAAACAAGCGATACATAAAGCAAATCTATGCACTCCAACAAGAAAAACGTCGTAAATAAAAAGAGAAAAGACCCACACAAGTTGGCCGAGACAATAAAACTGATAATGGTGAAATAATATGAACATGATTTTAAATTTAGAAAAACAAATGTTCCGTTGACCGCATTTGAAATTAAGTACGCTAAAGGAAACAATAAAAAATCCAACGAACCGCGTTACCTTTTACTAGATATGTGTAGGTCAGATAGCATTGCCTATTTAGTGACAACTTTCCTTCCCTTAAATTAACAGTAGACATCGTTAAAGATGTTTTCAAAACAACCAAAGATTACGAGATTTCCAGATCGGCTTATTTCCAAAAAACCCCAAATCGTTGTAGTTTATAGATACAGGTAACTTGCGGTTGAAAGAAACTATGTAAGTAGATAAGGTTTGAAATCATGCAAATTATTCATGTAGGTTTTTTACTATAAACTAATCCATGATTTGACATCATATTTCTCACTATCGATTACACCTTCATTGTCACAAATAGTTTAATTACGTATAGTATGTATTTCGTATATTTATAAACACGCAAACAAAAAAGGTAACAACGAATGTAGCATAAAAGCAACCATTGCAACCGGGTATTATTGTAGAGCTTTTGAGTTTTTTAAACACAATAATTTTAACTAGACATAACTAATAAAGGAAGGCAGGGACACAAATAATCCTAACTTGTGCCTCATGGGCATAAGATAAGAAAAAGGCTTATGTTATTGGTACGCCCTTTAAAAAGCCTTTTGTACCCCCTCTAGGTTTTTCCGTTTTTTTTCGATTTTTTATTTTATTTTATTTTTTATAATTTTGTATAAGGTTGATAAAAACCGTGACACGGATAATACCAAAAAAAAAAATATAAAGATTTAACAGGTCAAAAAATGAACTGTCAAAAATTACGGAACATAAACGATAAAAAACTGTGTTGCATCAGTAAAACTGGAGACAAACTGACCCCAAAAGTTACAAACATTTGTACTTTTGGTGGGTAGGGGTACCAATAGTTAGCACCCTAAGAAGGAAGGGACCCATAGAAAAAGTACACAGAGATCTACAAAGTTGTGGGCCCATGTGTAACTTTTCTGTACCTTTCGGTGGGTTCATTTGTACTTTTCTGTACTATTTCCCCTTCTTAATCTTGTGCCCGTAGGGCACAAGTTAGAAAAACCCTTATTACTTTGATGCACACGGTCTAATGGCATTTACATGCTCGATTTCGCACTTAGTCAAGTTATCTAAAGATAATACAACCAACGATACTGAACTCTACTCATTTATTTGTAGATAGCTTACCGCCAGGTATTGAAGAAACGACTTTTTCAAAGAGAAATAACATCGACATGATTCTTTTTCACGGATTTGTAAAAATAGTTATTAAAAAATGCAAAACAAACAGTACTCAGATTTAGGGCTGAGCAATATAGAACCACAGATCGGGAATCGGACCGAAAAAACACTGACCAAACCGGACAGGACCTAACATATTTCAGTTCGGTCCTCGATCCACTTTTTTCTTCATTTTCGAACTTCGACCTGATCCGGTTTGGTCTTATGCGCAACCTGACCAAACCGAACCCACTCGGGCATGGGCCGGACCGAATCGTCGAACCTGACATAGACCGATTTCGGTCCAAATTTGCTGACCCAATCGATATTCGGTACGGTATGATCCTATTGTGATCTTGTTCTGTCTGGTGCAGTTTTCAGACCGTGTTCGGCCCTACTTAGATCAATTATTATGAATTGACAAAAGAAAAAAAGAAGGAACAACTTTATTAGGAGAGTTTATAAAGAAGTAAAAATGATTACGTTTTGTATTATTGATCTATAGACACCGACCTCTTCATATGATTGGTTTGAGAAAAACATGTGGACTTCAATTCCTTATTTAACGATGGCAAAATTGTCATTTTAAAAGTCTCCTTGCTGACTTTTGTATTCAATCATCCAAGGATCCTACCTACTCTTCAAGTGTAACCTTATTTTCAAGATCTTATAATGCAATTTCTATCTTGTTGAAATCATACGTATATCTGTATAAGTTCTAAAGACTGATTTAAGAAAACAAATGATGTATGACTATATGATGTATGAAGTTTTACAGAAAAGAATTATTATATGTTGATACAAGTTGGTGGTAAAGGTAATCCAAATATAAGGTTAAAACAAATATAGGAATCAACATTTTATTATTCGACACGCATTTGTGTAAATTTGAAATAAAAGCACTCTTTAAGAGTCTATTATACCAAGGGAAAAACATACTTAATTATGTTGGTATAAAAAAATATAGGGCTCTTTGTACTGATTTTTGTTAATTGTTTACTTTGTGTTTGAGATTGTCACCTATGAAAATTTATGTTAATGACTAAGAGTAACTCCGCTAAAAGAGATGTTCTAATCCGGGTTCACGTTTAATAAACGTTTTACTACGAACGCGAGATAACCTATCCGGTTAATCGAAAAAGTAAATTTTATGCGAAATTAAAATAAATAGTAAAAGTATAAGATTAAATAATGACCTGAAATTTACAGGTTGTTATAAAACATTAGAAATAACAGATATAAAAAACATCAAAGGAAGCGTATAATAAAACCAACGGACTTGTGTTGTCAACAGATGATGTACGTGTAGAAATTATAACAAATATAGAGTGAATCCAACTAACCACCCCTTGATTCACTTATAAACTCAGATCCAATACAATACAAGAAAAGAAATTAAGATTGATCATGAAGAATGATCAATCAATACAACTGATATGGATACAATACTTAGATAGATCAAAACAATTGATCTATCAACAGAAACTAACAATATGATAAGAGAGAGAGAGAGATATATTAGGGTTTTGTATATATATAGAGAGAGAGATTGATGATAATGAAAACCAACAGCTTATATAGGCAACAACAATCAACTCTTGGCAACTTTGATCCCTGCACATATAACCGACATAAAACACAAACTAAACATAGAGTTACGGGTTAGAAAGAATAGGGACAAATGACAATATCAGTCCCTGAACTTTAAAACAGAAAAACTTGATATATTTAACACCTCCTCTCAAGTTTTTTCCAGTTTAAACATATCCAACATCCCAAGTTTACTACACAAAATTTTGTGTTACTTAATATCAAGACCTTTAGTAAGAATATCAGCAATTTGCTGAGTGGTATGAATTTTCTTAGTTTTAATAACACCACTAGCAACTTTATCTCTAACCAAGTGAACATTAATTTCAAAATGTTTATATTCTTCATGAAATACAGGTTTTACATAAGAAAAGAAATCAAGATTGATCACGAAAAATGATCAATCAATACAACTGATATGGATACAATACTTAGATAGATCAAAACAATTAATCTATCAACAGAAACTAACAATATGATGAGAGAGAGATATTAGGGTTTTGTAGAGAAAGAGAGAGAGAGAGAGATTGATGATAATGAAAACCAGCAACTCTTCCAGCTTATATAGGCAACAACAATCAACTCTTGACAACTTTGATCCCTGCACATACGTCTTCCACAAATACCCGCCCATTACTTTTTTTAGCAAAATTTCACAAATCTTATACACCTTTCATACTTGGCCGATTATGCTTCATGCATACACAACTCATATTCACTTGAAATCAATTCCAAAACCTCCAATAACTTGAATAAACAACATTACTTGTTATGCAATGGATCAAACACCCATTATATCGTCACTTTGGTCTTGTTCTTGGTCTCTTTCCTTGCTCCTTGGCTGTCGACCACTACACACACAAAAAAGAGACAAAAACAAGCATGTTAGACTAGCCATATCACTCTTACATAAAGCATGAACAAACCATACTTGTTCCCTACCTCTATAAGCCCTAAATCAATTTTAAAACATGAAACCCATGCCCTAAAGGCTTGTGAAAACGAACACAATAAACACAACATCAAAACCATTTGATAGAATTGCTTAAGTGGTTTTATTTCTTGTTCATGTTATAAATAGCACCCTTAAAGTGATACTTCCTCACACTTATCATTCTACAAGAAAAATCAAAGCAAAACTCTCCCCTAAAAAACAAAAACCTACGGTTTCATTCCACAACACAAAACATTCATAAATTTTGATTTCTAAGTTATTACAAGTATACTAAGGTTGGTATATAGCATATATAAGGTGTATTAAAGGGTATTGGAAGCTTGGTTGGATGATTTAAAGGGTTGTTCAAGTATAAGAAAACTAGGGTTTTCTTGATTAGAAACTAGGGTTTCTTGGTTAATACTTGAGTCTTGCTTGTGTTATCACCTACATACACTCATCTAAGCTTTACCTAAAACCATAATCCCTTCAATATGTTAATTTCATGTTTTATATAATTGTTATGTAGTTAATCATCACCTATTGTTTAATTTTTAGGGTTAATGTCCTATAATTTTTAAAATCGAAACGTAACTTTCCATATAAATTTATCCATCTAGTAAACAGCCCTTGGTTTTATTACCAATCCTAGAATCGTTTACTTTCATATTGTATAAAATTATAGTAATTAAGCTGACATGTTAATGGTTTGTTACTAACGGTTGGTTAACATATGGAAAATGACCGGACACGTCACCATTACCACGTCTCTTTTTTAGGGTTTAAGTCCAGTATATTGAAATATACTTTTTCAAATTTACCAATCTAGTAAATGTACTTTCCAAAATTTAGTGACGTGGAATTTTTAGGTGAAATCTAAAAATAAGTTAATCTATTTGGAAAATCAACCGGTCATATTTACTAAATTGTCAAAAAGTAGCCGGTTTTAATTACTAGATTGGTAATAAAACAAGTGTGTTTACTAGATGTGTAAATTTTGGAAAGTAGGTTTCTATTTAATGGACTTAACCATATATTTTATCATGTTTATAAAATATTGCAAGTTTATACAAACTCAATACATACTTGTTCATGGCTAAAATGATGTTAAAAACATGAGAATATGTTTTACTTATGGATTTACAAGCAATGGATAAATTTATATAATTTATAGTTATTTATTTATTTATATATAGTTTATATAAGTAAATAAATATAATGGACATGTTCTTGGACAAACTTGGACTATATTTGATGGACACAAATTAGAGGACTCAAATTATATCAAATATGTGTTATTACATGAATTAGAGAACTTGTAACAAATTAAACAAGTTAAAAGTGTATAAAAACAATTTTATGAATATTTAAGGAAAACCTTAAAAACCTACTATTTTATTTCGTCAAAAATAATATTTGTTTTATATTTTATAAAAATAGTGCATTTCATGACGATTCTATATATATAAATAACTCAAAAATCCTAATTATAACGAAGAAGATATGAATTTTGCAAGTTTACGATAATTAAATATATAAAAGTATTTTTATAAAAGTATTTTGATAAAAACTGTAACAGTGAGATATTTTATAGATTTTGGAAATATTTTTCTGCAAAAGTACATTTTATGAGGAACTCAAATATATAAGGTACACTAAGAATGGAATTAAAATGGAAAAGATATACTTTTTACAAGATTTATATAAAAAGTAACATTATATAATTTTACTGTTTCTGTAAAAAAATTATAAAAATTATTTGATATTTTTCTAAGAAATTACAACTCATAAGGAATCCAAAACTATAAAGAACACGAAAAATGAGGTTTTAACGAAGGAGTTACACATTTTACAAATTTACT
>BQNB010116648.1:0-21322 GCA_026074375.1 Tanacetum coccineum
ACCCCTAACTCATTCCATTGAGTCAATGAATGACAATCCTAACTTTGATGACACAGCTCAAGAACAAAGTGTCCACTATCAAGACCCTAGTGAAAATTTTGCACAAATTTTTTCATAAAGTCCTCCACAAATCAACCAAATTGTTGTTACGGGTGTGGTGATTCATTAGATGATATCTTTTGTCAACGATGTACTTGTGAGTCTTGTGGGAACGGTGCTCATAATGGCTATAATTGTCTGCCAAAAGTTCCGAATATCTCTAATCCGGAACCATGCAACAATCAAACCATTGATGAGCTCCCACAAACCTTGCCAAGTTTTCATCCGACATGCTATTCTGGAGATGGAAGTTCATTCACTTATGATTCCACTCCTAATTTTGTCAATGATTCTCTTAACCTTTTTAACCCACCTTCACAACCCCCGACGTATTCTTGTTAGTTTTATGGGAACGATGCTCATTATGGTTACGATTGTCCACCTCAAGTTCGGTTTATCTATAATCCGGAACCGTGTTACAATTAAGACTTTAATTTCCCATAAAATTTTCAATATTTTCAACAACAATATATTTGTTGTACCCGTTGTGAGGGCCCGCATGAGACTTTTCGATGTCAACAATTGATCTTCTACGAACCTTGTTGTGAAAATTGCGGGAGCCCTCATGAGACTTTCCAATGTCAACCAATGAATGAAAATTATTATGAGCTAAATTTTTGCTATAATTCTAATTCTTTTGGTTTTGACCAATTTCAACCCTAGCCAATTTATCATTGATCATATTGATTATTGAAATGTTCATCTAAAAGCTTAAAAGTGTTGAATGGTTCTAAGGGTTAAGCTTAGTGAGATGTTTTCAAACTTGTATAAACAACGGCATAAGAACAAGTGGTTAATCTTGATACTTTTATCCCGAGGCTCTTTCGCAATGCTCGGAAGATTCTCATTTGCTTATGATGAGACGACGACGAGGTAGTCTTTTGTACACAAGAATTTCGAAGAAAATTTTCCTCCTCATTCACACCCGAATTTACCCAAAACTCGAAAAACTCTCTTATAATGGCGGAGATAAGCATTCGGACACTATTCCTAGAACCAAAATCGGACGATTAATAATGTTTAGTGTTTGAGGACCTTGTCATACCCCAAGTTGAGTCCGATGGTACTAATCCGAAGTGAGTGTGTTTTGCGTTATGTGTTGATTTCTTCTTCGAAAAAAGGATTGAGGTGTTAAGATGATATTCATTTTAATTCAACCGGGAAAACTGGTAATGTTCATTTTAATTGCGGAATCCTTGTCTAATTAAATTCAGTTAGTATCGTGATAACGTGATATCTTCTCCTAAGATTGATTTCCTTCTCGAGGAGTTCGCCGGTGAACTCGCTCTTATCGCTCTAATTCCACCGGGAATTGTTGAAGCAAACTTTGTCCGAAGGGAGATATCCGTCTTATGAAAATTTGATTGTTATGATATCTCTTTCTACCTCGCCTCCGGAAACTCTTAAAGATGATTCTGAAACTGTCATCGATTCCAACAATGATTATTCTTCGAGTGATAATGATTCGCTTTACAGTGACGACATCGATTTGTTGAGGCATCACCTCCGATTCTGAGGCTATAGCTTAGAAGGTGGTGGAGATTGTTATCCAGAAAGTTGGAGGGATTGATACTGATATTCTTTAACATCAAAAGATGATATTTCTTCGTGAAAAATTGTTTGAATGTCAATCATTCTATTGCTAAAGATCGATCAAGCATTAAAAGATAATCCCACTTTATCTTTTGATTTTGTGACCAAGTCTTCCTCCACATCTCTTAACTTTTTCTTAGAGGAGACTAACACCTTTGATAATTCTTCACCCGAATCTGAAACTTTTTTGCTTTAATCTGGAAGAGATTAGTATGGGCGTCCCACTTCTTAATTGGATTTATCTCTTCCAGATTAAGTAAGACATTCTTTTTGTGATAGTCACGTAGTGACCCGATTTAGGAAATTTCACTATGGATGTGGTGGAGGATATTTTTGATAATCCAACAAGAAACCAAGAGTTCATGTGCCTAATGTTTTACCCACCCATCCCACCCTTCATCTGGATTCGATTTCACTCTTTCTAGTGATTCCCTCAGATCCGACCTTGTAGTTTCTTTTCCTTTCGGAACTAGAAACAAGATTTTCGATCCAGGGATATTCATTGAAGTCTAATCCAAGAGATTTCTATCACCGAATGAATTTTCTATCTCATTCATCCGTGATCCACTTTCTCCAGTGTTTGACACTTTGCTCCCATTTTCATCCGAACATGAAGGACAACCTTTTCAATCCTGGATTCTTGTTTTATGAGGTGAAATCTCCTATACTTTTTCTCATCGGGGTATAAAGCTTCCAGCTCATTTTTGCGAAAGCCGATGTTAGATTTTCTAGTGGGACATTCCTATCTTTGGATGTTCCGTTTTATTACATTTTATCGCCTCCTTACCAGCTCCAAGTATGGGGGAATCAGGCAGGTAGGACTCAAGTACTCGGTTAACAAAAATAAGCGATTCGTGGGTGGCAACCCATGCTTATCCTAATTATAATAGTAGTAATAAATAAGTGTGTTATTAGGAGGCTCGCCTCTACCTTTTTCGTGTTTTGTGTTGTATGTCCAGGATTGCCCGGATTTTGAAGACCCGTGCTCGTAGTTTTGTCCTTCGATCACTCGATCTTCACATCCTCAGCTTTATTTTGGGAATCCAATATCCTAATCTTATCGACTAACGTTTATCTTTTAGCATAATTAATAAACGGCTTTAGATTTACGTAGAGACCCTTCTTAAAACATTAAGGACAATGTTTAGTTCTAGTATGGGGGGATCTATCGATTTGATTTTGCCTGCAGCCGTTGTTTTCACGTAATCCCGTTTTTACCACCAAAATACCAAAAAAATTAAAAAAATTAAAATTTTTCAAAAATAAAATAAGTGTTTTGTCACAATTTTGACTTTTCTGCTGGGTAGAATAAGAATAATTTTGCATCCGACATCGATGGTGTTGAGCTTAGATTGTTCCGTAACTTTTAGGGACTAAGGCATTCACGGATTATTTATCAAGATCTTAAATTCGCGAGAACAAAAAAATGATAGAGTTAAGATGAGTTGGATTGCTAAGGCAAGAATTATTTGGAAATCTTACAAGCTCATAAGTGTAATTTGTAGCTTTTTCTCCCATAAGCTACTAACCGGACTAATAATACGTGTTATTTTTGAAAATTAAACTTAAATCAACAATTTTTGGAATGTAGTCAATAACATTTTTGTCTTAGTTCAAATTTATACTTAAATTTTCCAAAAAGAAGTCTTCTCTATATATCATGGTATAAAGTAAAAAAAAATGATGAATAAGGTAATAATATAAACTGTGGGCTGATAAAAGTTTACTGCCTCTTGCCGGCTCACAACCGATGTGGCGGTCTTCAAAAGAAAGCATATAGTAAGAATAATAATCCGAGACTGATAAAAGTTTGTTGCATCTTGCCGGCTCACAACCGATGTTGCAGCCTTCAAAAAGGTCGAGGGTTTCAAATGCATCATGGTTATGTTAATGTTAAGTGTAATAAATGTGATTTAATAAATATAGGGAAAATCTCTTTTTTCTTAAAATTTAAATATGCTTTCGAAAGACTATTTCGTTTTTATAAATAAGCTATGTATAAACGGGAAACCTAAGAGTTTTTGAAACCGAAGGTCCGTGAGTCTCGATACTAGTCTCTATGGGGTGTCAAAAGCAATGGCATTTAGCCGCAGGTTGGGGGGATGTGGCGAGACGAAAGTCGGCTACATGGATGATCTCGCTTTCAAATCATTATTTCGGGTGAACGTGAAGCATAGAAATTATGCAAAACGTTGATCCATGGTTGAAATTCGAAATGGCACATTCACCTAATATATGATAATTGTCGGGAGTGAAAAGTTTCACAAGTTACAAATATGAGTAGTGTTAGCATCTTAACTTAAATTTAACGGTGATTTCATTTTAAGCTTGGTTTGGGACAATGTGAAAAGTCTGTTGATGGGGTCGATGAATTTATCCTTTTTTGGACATTTTAGGATTATAGGCGTCTTATTCTATGACCTAAAAGTTATGAAAATACACGAATTCAAAATGTTAGTTTATTGTTAGAAATGTACAAATATGAGAAACAAAGGGAAAATAAAAAATAATATGTGGGATTAGTGTATATTGGAAAACAGATAAAATACAGGGTTTTCAAATACTATTGATTCTTCTAATTCCTTTATGATGAACATTAGCTACTTTCGGGTATTAGTCGATGGGGGATTGAGATTCTTGGTTTTATAAAGTGTTTACTTATGGCATTTTGGGGCGTGACGGACACGGCAACATCTTAGTATGGGGGAATTTTGGTTGTGCTTAATTACACATACCTTTTACCTATAAAAACGAGCCTAAATGACCAAAAACAGACATAAAATGCCAAATTTATGCTGGTTTTGTTGATTGATTGCTGTGCACGGTAACGAATATTCACTAATGGACTAAATAACAAGCTAAAACAGGTAAAACCGGGGGAGCACGGAATGGAAAGAGTGTCAAAATAGCAAAGTTCCAAAGGTCACAACAAAAGTCGAAGTCAAAGTCAACCCGGGACTTAGCACGGACCATGATGCATCGGAAAAAACGGACCCGAAACTTAATTGTAATAAAAGTGGGCCAAACCTGTACCCATTTTAGTGGGGGATCAGCCCAGTATACACACTTATAAAACCTAAAACCTTTAACCAATATTATTAAAAGGACCTATTTTGTAACATTTCCGGCAATTTTCAAAAATTTTCAATGATATTTTACCCTTTGACTTCTCGGTCTGAACTTGACTTTTTGTCTTTTGACCTTTTATTGTCACATACAAACGATTACCGCGTAATCGGTAATTTTTCGGAACATATTTAAATAATAAATCATATTTATTATTACTTATCTCATGTGCAAATTTATTTTTAAATTATTTGACTTGAAAACGAGAAGATATAGGTTATTCCTAAGCTGACTAATCAAAAACGACCAGCTAAATCACGGTTTCACGACTTGGACTCTAAAGCAATTTGATGTAAAACGACATTCCAGACAACTTTTTAGTTTTGCCCGAGACCCGAAAACAAGCAGAAAATGACAGAAATACCCTGGCAAAATTTTGAGAGCCGCACGCAACGTGTACTGACACAAAAATAATTAAATTTATATTTAATTATCACTTTTTATTAAATAAAAATATTTAATAAATTATTTAACATTTTCTTTCAAAAACGTTTATTAAAAACACGAATACCCAAGTTAAAGTTCATGTTACGGCTAAAACTTAACCGTGTTACTTATAATTAACAAAACATATTTAAATTAAAAAACTTTCATAAAATATTTTTGAAATGATATAAAAGTGAATACTCATTTTATAGGAAAAAGATTTGGAAAACAATGCGGCAGTCTTTCGGTCGTTTGAACGGACCGTTAACTAGGTATACGAGTGCCCGATAAATCGATAAGTACGTTAAATATATAACACAACGGATTTCCCCCTCACAACTATTAGACTCTTGCTACAAATTTTAAGACTTGTGGGTATATAAAGCTCTAACTCACCATCTTCTCATTCATTATCACCCTCAACACACAGACACTTATAAAAAATCCTCTCCCCTCCATTCAAATAAGTCGCCGCCGCCAGACAGTTTTTTCGGCCACCGGCCACCATCAGCCGCTGCCGAAAAGTTTTCCGGTCATCTTCTCCGGCCAATTTTTTCGGCCACCACCCAACTTCCGCCACTTTCCGGCGAAGCAACTTTTTTCGGCGAGTTTTCCGGTTGAGTTTCGAAACTCTCCCCGCCACCCGATCTATCCGATCTATCCGATCTATCCGATCTATCGGACCACGCGCCTCACCTTCATAACCACTACCCACGGCTGCGCCACCTCCCATCCCCACCCCACGCGACACCACCACCACTAACTTTATAAGCTCGTCACCCACCATCTCCTGTCGCCACCATCGCGACCCACATCACCACCGAACAACGTCCCCACCACAGATCCACCGCCCCACCACAGATCCACCGCCGCACCATCACCGTCAACACCATACCACATCACCGTCCCCATCATCACCTCGTCACAGCCAACACCACGACGCCACCACCCCCTCATTGCCGCCACCACGGCTGCACCACAGCGGGTGTAGTAACAGCCCAATGGGCGTTTGGTTTTGTGGTTTTAAGCACTAGGGTGCGTTTGATTTTGTAAATATCATCACCGAGGGTGCGTTAGGTTTCGGCTCAGACCCACCAAGGGTGCGTTGAATTTGGCAGCAAGCACCAAGGGTGCGTTTAATTACACATACTTTTCACCTTTAAAATCGACCCTAAACGACCAAAAACACACATAAAATGCATAAATATGCTTGTTTTTATGTTTGTACTGTGCAGGTACCGGATATTCACTAAAGGACAAAAACGAAGCTAAACCGGACAAAACTGAGCACGGATTTGGAAAGAGCATGAAAAACTGAGGCCAAGGGTTCAAAAGGATTGAAAACGGAGCTAAAACAAAAATTTCCGGATCGACTCGACAACGTTTGTGCATTTAATGAAGTCAAGACAAAGTCAAAGTCAACCCCGGAACACGGCATTAGAAAGGGCACGAAAAACCAAACCCGGAAATGAAGAAATCTAAAATGGGCCAACCCGTACCCATTAAATGGGCCGGGTCAGCCCATTTAGACCCTACATGAAGACTTAAATGACTAATAAACCATTTTGGGCCCAAATTAAATCCTAAGCCCAAAAGCCTAACACCATTAGGCCTGTTATTAACAAACAGCCTAATGGCTGTTAAGTTGTAACTTTGTTAGCCCACAAGGACCATACCTGCAATAAACAATTAAAGGTTGAGGGACCAAGGCTGCCAAGTCCTAAAAATTTATCACACCACAAGGACTAACATTGCAAACACATATAACAAGATAAGGGACAGAAATTGCCAAAACCTCAAAGTCTTCACCCCTATCCTTAGAACTTTTTTTCCCGCCATTAACCCTAACCCCACTATTCACTATAGTTTTCTCTAGTACCCTGCAACATACTTCTAAATCCTTACCCCACTCCAAAAACCTCACTCTCAAACCCTCACAAACCTCCAAAAACACGCTGGCTATCCTAAGCTATTTCATTGGACAGGGCATGATCAAGGGTGTGGATTAACTGGATTGGGGAGCAAGGTGAATTGAAGGGCCAAGATGCATTTGGTTTCTCCTCAGCAAACTAACACAACAAACACAAATGGCTTGAAGACTCTGCCTATAAAAGAAAAGAAGAAGACAGAAAAAAATGTAACGTAGGAGTAGGAGTAGATTTATTTTAATGTTTAATGTTTTTAAAAAAAAAAAAATCAAAAATATAAAAACATTATCCTTAATTATCAATAAAAATCATCATCAATATAATGCTTTCACCTGAAGCATTATCATAATAAGTTCCCGAACAAAAGATTTAAAACTTGCCTTTGTGTCACTTGTGAAATACGGCTCACCTTTAATTGATAAACAAACTATAAGAGGGGTATAAGGAGGGTTGTTCCGAGGAACTACGACCCGAAAGGAGAAGGTTTTTAATAGCTTCGCGCTTTCCCGCTCCTCCGCTCCTTTGTGCGTTTGTCTTTTAAAGAGCTACCGTGAAACGAGTTGATTATTGGTTTAAGTTGTCTTATCTCATTTTGTCCGTTAATAAAATATGTTGCTTAAAAAACTCGAAAAGCCAAAAATAATCTTCTTTTTCTTCTTATCCATTTAATTCTTTTCTTAACCCTCAATTGTTTAATTCTTATGGCATCACTCGATCGTCGTTTAAATCACCTTTACGCGATTAAAGAGTGTTCATCTTGTGGAAATTTGCACACCAAAGACTGTGGTTGTCCAAAAGGGAGTCTTGAAGACAAGATTCTTGTTCCCATACCCGACTTGTCTCAACGACCCCTTAAAATTGAAAAAATTTGTCTCGATTGTGGAGACCCGGTTCATGGTCTATATTGTCGACAATGTGCTCTAATACGAAAGACATTGGAGGAAGTTTTTCAAGACTTCCAAGACACTTCCAAGTCATCCAATGACGATACTAACTTTGTTAATCAAGAGCCATTCGTTGTCAAACAAGACCCCGGTGTAAATTCTTCACAAAGTCCTCCACAAATTAACCACAATTGTTGTTACGAGTGCGGTGATTCGTTAGACGATATCTTTTGTCAACGATGCACTTGTAAGTCTTGTGGGAAAGGTGCTCATTATGGTTACAATTGTCCACCGCAAATTCCGATTATCTCTAATCCGGAACCATGCTACAATCAAAACCTTAATGAGATCCCACAAAATTTGCAAAGTTTGCAGCAACAATATCCTTGTTGTGAAAATTGCGGGGGACCTCATGAAACTTACCAATGTCAACCAATGAATTTATTGTACTGTGGAAACGGAACACCATCATTTTTCAAACTCATACTCTTCTAACGATTCTCCAAGTTTTGCAAACCACCCTCCACAAAATTTTCAAAATTTTCCACAACAATATCCTTGTTGTGAAAATTGCGGGGGACCTCATGAAACTTACCAATGTCAACCAATGAATGAAGACTATTATCATGAGCAAAATTCTTGCTATGATCCTAATTCTTTTGGTTTTGACCAATTTCAACCCCCGCAATATACCGTTAATCATCCAATCTTCAATGCTTAAAATAGCCTTCTCAATGCTTAAAATGAGCTTCTCGATTCTCAAAATAAGCTTATGGAGCAAACGACATCCATATGTGTTATGGTTGGTCAATATATGCAAAAGAAGGAAGAAGATAAGCGAATTGCAGAAGAGCAAGCGGCTAAAGATCGATATTGGAAGATTCTCATTTGCTACGATGATGACGAGGACGATACCATTGCAGTCACACCCGTTTTATTAACCGAGGAGCCCGTTGACTCTCTCATAATGGAGGATGAGCATCTTGACACTATTTCCGAGCAACGAATCTGCACGAAGTAATAAAGTTTAGTGTTGAGAACCTTGTCCCGATCCCAAGTGAGTTCGAGGGTATTCCCGATAGTGTGTGTGATGTGCATCTTTGTAACAATCCTACCCCTCTTGAAGCTTTCAAAGAACACTCTAAGATTGTCGTCGATTTCAACGATGATTCTACTTCAAGTGATGACGGTTCTCCTGTGAGACCCCCAAAATGCGGAATATATTCGGGTCATGGGTCAAGGGGGTACCACGTCATCATACAAGACTCTAGGATTACAAGTCACAACAAAACATGAAAAGTCATACATTACGGTGCTTGACAAAATATAAGAGTTATACGCGGGCCCACAATTTAAAGTACCATACATGACATAAGTTTAAACACGACTGACAACGACAAAGTTTTTAAGTCACATGACTTGACCGACAAGCACCATTTTTAAAACAACACAAGAACGCCCATCCGCTTGATATCCATCGAGCTTCCAACCTTCAAAGTTATGCATTATTACCTGAGATTGAAACATGAAAAACGTGCAACAAAAGTTGAGTGAAATAACATAGGTTTAATAATATTCATAGGAACTAGGAACACAAGTATATAGTAGTTTTCATGGGAAAAATCAAGTATTATGACACTAAAGTACAAGACAGAACCGAAACCTTAACTCATGAGACCACCATAATGGTAAGGTATTCTGCAACTACCTCAAGTAATTCAAATGTAAATGCGTCACAGGCTATTCAAACCTTAATCATGACTGACGGGGATGTCAGTCCCAGATGGATCCACCCATAACAATTCGCGCTCAACTAACGTGATTTAAACATTTCATGATTTTCCCGGGGCAAACAACAAGCTGAAAGGGACTTAGGCAATAATAATTTCAGGTAGCATACAGTTTGATAGACAATCAATGCTTGTGTTTCCCAATCATGTAATCGCCACCCGCAATTTAAACAAGTAGCAATGGAAAAAGGGGCTATGTACTCACCGTTGATGCAAAGAGATGAAAATGACGATAGAAACTCAAGAAGAACTCGAAGCCACCACAAAACTCAATGACCTAATTTACGGACAAACATGTGTGTTACTAACCCATCATGAAATACTCAACTCATGAATGAAAATATATATGTAATTATCAATGATAAAATATGTTGGCAGTTACAACTCTAGGTTATGTCAAAATGAAACTCAACATGAAAGGAAAATAAAATAAAATATTATTTTCATACATACTTCAAGTAATCTTGCAAAAATCTGCTTTTATAAAAGTTACGGATCATGGTATGTGCAAAGGCTTGCAAGTCGCGCACAAACTAAACCAACACTTAACTTTCTATCACTGGAAACCCCTACTCTACTGTATTACAAAGGAATAGAGTCTTCAACTCCATGATTAATGTATCATTACCCAACTTATCGACTACTAATTTTAAACCCTTTTTCACCCAAAAGTTATGAATAAAACCAAAATTCTAGAATACCTTGCCTTGATCGAGTCATAACTCAAAATGTACAAAGGCTACAGGTGGGAGGTTTTTACCATTTGAAAGCTCTACTCTCTACCTATCCAAAAAGTCCAGCCACACCTTTTAAACTTTTACCAATCAACGGGAAATCAAATTTTAGTAACCGACTACAATTTGGACTTTTGAAACGTTAATTTGGCATTTGCCGTTTTAATCATAACTAATTATCCATAATAGCTTTTAATGTGATTCCAAAGAGAGGAGTTCTATTTTAACTTAGCCTACTGGGAGGAATTATAAAATTACCCATTTTCACCTTTTAACCCAAGACTTTTTACACGTTTTTGACCATATGTCCGGTTTTGACCCATTTTAGTAAAACGGCCGCCATTTACTCATCCGGACACTTCCATTGAGCATCCAACTCACCACATACACTATACATCAGTGGGCATCTATTTTTAAGGAGAAATGGACCTGTAGAGTTTAAAAAAATTGGGCATGACCTGTCCTAATTCAGCACTAATTTCCATGTGTTTTCTAAGCCTAAATCATTACCAATTCGCTCTAAATCAAACACCAAGCCTCTACAAAGCCACAAACTCATACCATGATCATATGACATCAAAAATTCAGTAGGTTCATCATAAAAATATCAATTTTATTTACAAAAATTAAGACTCAAATAAACTACAATCAATGTATATACATGAAATGAGAAAATTAAATCAAGAAAGGGGTCTAAAAGTGTACCAATCAAGAAGCAAAATTAGGAACCAAGATTAAAACCCAAAACCCCTATGGGTTTGAGCTTTGGCCGCGGCTAGGAGGCCCAAACAAACACCCAATAATATTTTTTTTTATAAAATCTAAACCTCACACTTTCAATCACCTCCTAGCTTATGATTAACCCCATTAAAGCTTCTTAAACATTCAAAAATCTTCAAAAATCCTTAAAATTTAAAAGTCTTGCATGTAGTGATTGGTTTATATCATTGGAATGAGGATAATACAAGGATTATAATGGTGTAATTTGTTTATTGATTTGGTGAGTGAATAAATTTTGATGAGGGTGTTGGTGTGAGGAGGGTGCTCGGCAAAGGAGAGGGAGAGGAAGAGCAGGTTGTATTTTTTTTTGTTTTGAAATTGTGTGAAAAGAAATATGGTATAAATGGTTAAGTAAAAAAAATATTGTGGGTAACTTTAGTTGTAAAAAAAATAAATGTTGTTGTTGTTGGTCACATGGAGCCGGCCCAAGGAGAAAAAAGAGAACCATGGCAAATTTTTATATAACTTGTATTTACTTAAAGTTTTACAAAATTAATTTAGCTCCTAGCCCGACACTTTAGGTAAAAACGTAAATTAAGTCTAAAATGACGAAACTCACGAAAACATGGTAAAACATGAAAAATGAAATAAAATCTCATTCGGGATAATTTTGTGGACACGTGGCTTCCTTGATCAAAAGAAATGGATAAATGAAATCGAGACGGTGAAAAATGACAATATTTACTGTCATGGCAAGTAAAAATAATATAAAACTATTATTTTATGAAACGAGCAATAAATCTGAATAAAATATTACCTTCAGAAAATACGAGTTCTCACAGTCGACCCTCCAAAAGGAACTCTGGTCCCTCAGAGTTCAACCGGAGACGAATGATGGATAAGCTAACAGTATATCACAAGTGATACACATTGATTACATGTTAAAAACTCTCAAAAAACACAACTTTTGAGCAAAGTATCATTATAAATATACACGTTTGTTGACTGATCCACTGTCGTCAGTTGCTACAGTAACGGGCTCCAATTTTTTGGGCCAGCCCGTTTTTTTTTTTTTAAATTTGTATGCACAAAGTAGGAATGGAAAAAAAATATATTACAAAAGTTCTGATTTATTCAGATAAAAAAAATACCCGCGGAAACATCTTCGATACCTAATAACTTTAAAATAATCGATATGGTCACAAACGTACAACCCATTATATTAAAAAAAACCCATATAGCAAAAAAAAAACAACACTTTAAACATGAGGCACTAGCCTAAAATTCGCATAAAATGTGGCCCAAAATTTGGCCCAAAGTAAAAAAAAAAACTAGCCCAAAATTAGCCTGAAATCTGGCCCAAAGTAAAAAAAAATACAAAAAAGGGTCCACAACTTTAACTATTTACGATTTTATTACAAAAAAAAATCCCGTAAAAAAAATTAACAAAAAAACACGTCAAGTTTTTATTGTTCACAACTTTTTTACATTCATCGGCCCAAATAAAAAGATATCAAACTGTCCAAAAAAAGAAAAATATTCGGAAAAAAATTAACCCCTCCCAACGCAATAAAAATTTCTGGGTATCGTACAAAAAAGGAAATATCCGGGGGGGGGGGGGGGGGGGGGGGGGCGGGGGGGGGGGGGGGGGTTTTGGGTATTGTTATGACACTTTGTGTCTTTGCTTTACTTTAGTTTTCATTTTAGTATTCTCTATATAGACACCATGTGTTGTGATGATATCCATTCTTGTTTACGCCTCGCGTTTCTGCCTTGGCGGGGTGTGACACATGCCACAACTAAACTGTGATCTTGTCCCAATGACCGTTGCGTGAGACAACACGTGTCACTACCTCATTCGACTATGAGGTAGTGTTGTAAACAGTACGCTTATTACATTCAAGCATTCATGGAGCGGTACATGAAGGTAACAAAACCAAGGATCGCACACCATGTGTCATCCTTGTCTCCTCGCTTAGATGCCCACCACGTGGACCATCCTCAACATTTGTATCGAATTCATAGGTTACATGAAACTCTAAATGCATCCCTATAAATACAAGAGCATTTCCCTTGAAATGGTCCAAGCCACAACTTGTTCTCTTACTTGTAGAATAGGTCACTCTTTATCTTCTCCCTCATAATAGAAACACATTGTATAGTCATCGTGAGTGTTACCCCTGCTCATTACTCCGGTCACACTTTGGGGTCCTTACCGAACATGGAAAACCAAACGATCAACTATATCGAACCTCTCAATACGTACCATACGCAAATACATACTTATGCATTCATAAACATTATTTTTACATATATATACTTAATTCAAAAATATGCAAATACAACGAAGGTTAAAATCAACTTACTTTAAACATTAAACCATATACAATGTTGTTCAAAAAACCATATACAATGGTTGTTTACAAAAATAAGTCGTACTTATAATCATATACACTCTTGATAATGCCTACAGAGTTACATTAATAGTAAGACACACATATGGAGACACATATATATGTATGGGGGATGTCTAAGATATATTCAATCTCAAAACAGTAAATTTTGTGAAAAATCCGTAGGTTACTACTCACAGATTTATCAAATCTGTGTGTAATCTGTGGGAATGTACCCATAGATTTCCCACAGATTTACAAACACATATTCATCTTTGTTGCACACATATGCATCTTTTGCTCATTACTATATTACACAATAGGCGACTGATCCACTGTCGTTTTGACAGTGGGCCAGTTGCTACAGTAACAGGCTCCCGTTTTTGGGCCAGCTCGGTTTTGGTTTTTTTTTTTTTTTTTTTTTTTTATTTGTATGAACAAAGTAGGAGTTAAAAAAAATATTACAAAAATTCCGATTTCTTCAGATAAAAAAAATACCCGCGAAAACATATTCGATACCTAATAACTTTAAAATAACCGATATGGTCACAAACATACAACCCATTATATTAAAAAAAACTCATATAGCAAAAAAAACAACACTTTAAACATGAGGCCCAACACATAAGTCATATAAAAAAAATTATTACTAATATACACATTTGTCGACAAACTAGCCTAAAATTCGCATAAAATGTGGCCCAAAATCTGGCCCAAAGTAAAAAAAAATACAAAACGGTCCCTCAACTTTTAACTATTTACGATTTTCTTACACAAAAATCCCGTAAAAAAATTAACAAAAAAAACACGTCAAGTTTTTATTGTTCACAACTTTTTTACATTCATCGGCCCAAAAAAAAAGATATCGAACCGTCCCAAAAAAAGAAAATATTCGGGAAAAAATTAACCCGTCCCAACGCAAAAAAAAAAATTCCCGAATCGTACAAAAAAAGAAAATATCCGGGAAAAAATTAGCCAAAAAAAACCCAAAAATAGCCTAAAATCTGGCCCAAAGTAAAAAAAAAATACAAAACGGACCCTCACCTTTTAACTATTTACGATTTTCTTACACAAAAATTCCCGTAAAAAATTTACAAAACCGTCCCAAAAAAAGAAAATATTCGGGAAAAAATTAGCCCGTCCCAACGCAAATTTTTTTTCCCCCGAATCATACAAAAAAAGAAAATATTAAAAATTAGCCCCGCCATAACGCCATCGGCCAAAAAAAACACCGAAACGTAAAAAAAAATATCGGAAAAAATTAGCTCCGCCGCAACGCGCGGGTTCTTTTGTTTATGATTACATATAATGCCAAAACAGTAACGGGCTACTGTTCATCGATGAACAGTGTAGCCCACATCGGCTAGCCTGGTGGTTACTGTTCATCGGCAAAAAATATATACCGGTGGTTACTGTTCATCGGCCGGAAAAAAAAACTTTATACTCCCCCCTTCTTTCGTCAAAAATAAGAAGAAAAAAAAAATTACGTTTACGACTTTCTATCGGCCTGGGTAAAAAAATATATATATATATATCCCCTTTATTGAAAAAAAAAATTGTCATTTAATATGAGAAAAAAAACAAACTATTAAACATGAGACCGAAGAAATTAACCCGAAAAAAAAATGCCCTGCAATAACGCGCGAAAAAATAACGCCCGCAGCAACGCGCGAGTAATCTTTGCTTGTATATCTACATTCAAAGACGGAACTTAATGGGGACCAGGAGGGGTTCCGGCCCCACCAAAATTTTCAGTCACATGTATATTTTTAATCCTTATACTTTGTAGTGCTAAGCATTATTAGTACAAGTGTTAAAAGAAAATGTAAATTGACCCCCCTAAAACAAATACATTATAGTTTGGCCCCTCCAATAATACTTGTCAAGTTCCGTCCCTGTCTACATTGATTCACATGGTACATATTTACACATATATTAAAAATTTAAACACATGTAAACACATAATTCTAATATTGATACAACGAAAGTTAAAAATTGACATATAAAAGACATATAATTTGACGTATGCAATGGTTGTTTGCAAAAACAAGCTACACCAATGAATACCTTCACCTCTGATAACACATGTATAGTTACACTAATGGACAAACACATATAACTTGAAAACAAAATCACATATCAAGACTTATATGGTAATTTGTGAATGTTTGAGTGTATAAGAACCTCAAAACGATAATTTCTTTTGGGAAACTTGTGGTTAATTAACCACGAATTTGTGATTCAACTAATTACTCTTTTTTATCTAAAACAGATTTGTAAGGAAATATACGATAAAACGGATTTCAAAGAACGTTTTGATAAGATCGTTTGGAATATGTTTATTGAACCATTGAAGTTTGAAGAGAAATGGGTAAAATTGATTGAAGATTTTGGTTTGCAAAATCACAAATGGATGACAAAGATGTTTAATCTTTGAGAAATTTGGATTCCAGCTTATTTTATTGACTCTCCATTATTTGGATTGATGAGGACCCACATTCAAGGTTCTAAAGTGAAAACATCTTTCTTACAAAAGTTCATTAGACCCGGGGCAACGCTATGTTAGTTTCATGATGTCATATGAATCAGCAATGGAAAGGCAAAGGTATAGGCAAGAGCATTAGACTTCAAAACAATTGATGCACTCCAATTGGTGACCAAAGTTTTGCAATTGAACACATGTAGCAAGAGTATATACTAGGGATAATATTTTGCTTGTTCTAATGGAAAAAACCGAAGGTTTGTTGGTCTTGTACAATACTAGATTAAAAAAATAAATGAAGGCTCGTGAACAGTCCATTATTAGAGACAAGAAGCCGAATGATAATAGAGCACTTAATACCAAAAAGGGAAAAGAACAAGAGAAGAAAACTGGAACAGTGGCAGAAACAGTGAGAGACTATAAGGTAAGTCTTTATATGTTTGTAATAACCCTTTACATGAATCACATCAGATTTGTTGAAAATCACATGTGATTCCTTTTGAATCACATGTGATTCCTTTTGAATTCCACGTGATTCCTTTTGAAATCACATGTGATTCGTTTTGAAATCACAAGTATTGTTAAGATAAATCACATGATTCACATGCCTAGTTTATAATCTCATGTCATTCTAATAAAAATTCTTATTTATTGTGTTTGTGAAAAAGGTACTATGAATTATAGAAGATGGTTCAGTGGTATGTTTTTGTAGACATTTTCTCCGATTTAGGTTTCTATGTCGACACATATTCTGTGTGTTCAAGAATCGTGATATTAATGTTATTCCAAAGCAATACATTTTGAGGCGCTGGACAAGGGACATAATACCACCTGACCTGAGAAGACAAAGAAACATATATGAGGAAAAAATGTAACAATTGAAAGACTTACAAATGAGGCAAATTTTTTGGTAGACGATTGTTTATTCTTGTTGAGCAAGGATGAAGGAAAGATGGGCGCTTTTGTAGAAAAGTTAAAAGTACTCATGGAAGAAGTGAAAGTTGATGTGCTGAATCCCCCTTCAAGAAATACAGGATATGTGATTGGTGGTATTTTTTCAATATCAAAACTCAATCAAATTGTTGTACAAAACCCAACAAAGGCTGTTAACAAAGGAGAACATTTAAAAAAAGGAGAACGTTTAAAGAGTGAAAGAGAAAAATCACTTAAAGTTAGAGCGAAAAAATTAAAGGTTTGTAGCTACTGTAAAGAGAAGACAAACGAACATACCAAAACAACTTGTCCACTGAATCCAAAGGCAAAGAAAAAGAATAAGGCGGCACCAATTATTGATGTTTGATCACTTTTTAGTTACTTGAATATTTGAATATTTGTTCTTTACTTGAATTTTATGTTTACTTGAATATTTGTTACTTATAGAGAACATCAGATTTACTTGAATAGAAATATATTTGTTACTTATAAAAAACCAATTGTAATTCCTCTAATCAAAAATTGAAAAATATCAAATATAAAAAGATAAACTTGATATAATATAAAAATCACATTGTGATTTTCAAGTTTAAATACTCTTGTGAATCTTAATCAATTCTTGGGATCAATATCAATCCCTTGGGATTTTGAAAAAACAAACAAAAAACATAAAAGGATAGATTCCAAAAAGAAACTAAACTAAAATGCTTCACAATAGAAACTAAATTGAAATTAAATAAGTTCTTGTTTAACCATAAGTTCTACCATAAACTGAAATTACATTAGTTAAACTGTTCTACCAAAATTTCTTGATTGCTTCCGAATAGAAACTAAACTGAAATTACATAAGTTCTTGTTTAACCATCAACAAAATAAACTGAAAAAACTAAACTAAACTGAAGTACCCTGGGTAACATAACAAAAGATATTCTTAGTAACTGAATAGTTAGATGCGATCACGTTCCTCCCTGTTCTTGACTGCTTTAACGATTATCGCCATCCTTTTAAGAGAATCAACTTTATCAAACCCATTGACTAATTCAAGAATCTTCTTTGAATGCACATTGATCTTGTGTAACAAAATCTTAATGGCAAACTTGAATCTTAATCGCCTTAGCATATCACACTGTAATCCCGACTCCACAGAAAGCCCGCAATCCCATATTGCAGTAGTTTCACCGTTAAAAGATTCCATGTGTAGTGTTAGCCTCAATTTATTGAGTCGAACAAGGAAGTTCGGGTCCACTCTACGAAGATGCTAGTCGTCTTTAATAGTTAATGTTGAAAAAGGAGACTATACGGGAATACGGGCTAATAGTTAATCTAATATTGTATATGTTTTGGGTTTAATCCCAAGCAAAACCCGAGCCCGGGTCCTAGTTAAATATCCCGCGCGTCATTTAACGCGGCGGGGTATATAAACTCTTTTCTATTTAGAAAAGAGTTAGTTGTTTCATTTCCAAAATAATTCTTCTTTTCCATATTTCTCTTTTCTCTCTCAATTCTCTCTCCTCTTTCTAATCTCTCTTCTCTCTCTAGAACAAATCACTCTCTTTCTCCTTCTAGTTCATATCCGTGTTTGATTCTATGAAGTAAAGTTTACAGGATTCAACATTGGCATCAGCAAGGGTGGAATTCCGTGGGTAAAACAAGCTCAAATTCGTGGCTTATATTGTGACAAAAAACCCCACGGCTCAAAAAAAAATTTGGGCTTATTCACTTGTTCTACACATCAAAAAGATAAGAGTGCTTCAAATTTTCGTGTGTTAAACAAGCTCCTAGCTCGAAATATAAGCTTTAAAAGGTTAGTGTTCTTCGTGAGAGTTGCTATATATTTACGATTTTACAAGGAGAATAGCGAGGTATGTGTGTCTAATCTTGAAACACACTTAATATTTGTATGTACTAGGGCCTTTGTTCGTGGGTATAAGCTCATTTAGTGAAATTTTGCAAAATTTCGTAACTTGGCATTCTTCGTGGCGGTTGACAAGACCACGTTTTAAAAGGAAGATTTCAGGCGGCGCGATTGACTAGGTCAAACGCGAGGTGCTAAAAACATCGAGTTTGCTAAAAACAGGAGTTGCCAAAAACACGAGTAGCCAAAAACAGCGAGATGCCAATAATGGGCGAGTTGCCAAAAACGCGAGTTGCTAAACGGTGGGGAGGTTGCCAAATAAACTCGAGTTGCTAAAAACGGCGAGTTAGCTAAAACGGCGAGTTGCTAAAAACGGCGAGTTGCTAAAAAACGGCCGAGTTGCAAAAAACGGCGAGTTTGCTTAAAAAACGGCGAGTTGCTAAAAAAAAAACTGCGAGTTGCTAAACGCGAGTTGCCAACCGAGTTGCTAACCGACGAGTTAACCAAACAACGAGTTTTACTAATTGTCCAGCGTTCACTAAGAATTTTTTTGTGTGATAAAATGGTTTCAGTAAAACCAGCCCATAACATTTGATCCCGTAAGTCCGTTTTTAAGGCCCGTGACCTCTCAACTCGAAGAGAAAATGAGACGGATTCACCGAATAACACCTTTGACTGGTTAAGGATTTTTTGAGGCCCAAAACACTCGTTTACTATGATTTATTGACATTTTTCAGTTTTTTGGAATTTGCGTTAGACTTGTTTTTATGTTTCAGCTCACGGGCCCATCTTATTTTTAGGCCCTTTTCAGTTTGGGTGAGGCTATTTAAACAAACAGCTTTAAACCCTAGCCAAAAATTATCTGTTTTTAGAAAATTAAATCATTTGGCGCATGATCCGAATCAAATCATTCACGGTTTTCTATTGATTTTGTAAAATCCCGTTAAATTTTATATCGGTTCAAAGCATAGCTTGTTAAAATATCCGTTGAACGTCTATTGTTATTGCAAAACACAACTTCAATCACATCATATCCACATTAAGATCCAACCGAAAATCTTTCACACTTCATATTTCCATAACTATTCATTCATCATGTCTACTCCAATTAACACATCCCTCAACAATAGCCAGATGCAGCAACATATCCAATGGCAGCCTGTTCAAAGATCGTCCACCAATGCTTGGACCAGGAAGATATTCACAGTGGAGATCACGTTTTCTATGGTACATTGACACAAAACCAAATGGTGGCGGAACTGAAAAAATGCATACTAAATGGTCCACTACGTCCACCAAGTGTAAACTTATCCAAGCTGTTCCAAAGCTAAGTACTCCTGCAGTTCAAACAACAGACAGCAATTGAAACTGTATTGACATGAACTCTAGAGAACAAAGAACACTTTCAGTCTGAAAAGGAAGCAATTTTTCTGTGCTTTTAACTGGTATTGGAGATGAAATCTATTCCACTGTTGATGCTTGCAACACAGCAAATGAAATGTGGATAGCCATTGAAAGGCTACAACAGGGTGAATCGTTGAACGTACAAGATAAGACCAATCTGTTCTGGGAATTTGGAAAGTTTACTTCTTCGAATGGAGAATCCATGAGTCGATTACTCACCTCCCAACGGTTTTATACAAATTGATGAATGAGTTGACAAGGAACAACTTGCAAGTTACAAACCAATTAAATGCAAGTGATTGTTCAATTTCTTCACAACTTCAACCATAATAGTCAAGATTTGTACATTGTCAAGCAAGCAGAAAAAAAGAAATAGACACCATCTCATATCACACACTTTTTGACATTCTGAAGCAGTATCAAAATGAAGTTAATGATATCCGCACTGATAGAATAGCCAAAAGTGCAAATCCATTGGCACTTCTTGTAGCTGCTCAACCATATTCAGATAATTATTATCAAGCACCAAAACCTCAGAGAATAAATACAACATCATCTTCCACAAGACCAAGTGCATCTACCAGACACAAAGGCAAAGAGATCGCCAAATCAGTTACACCTCAATCTGAGTTACTTTCTGATGAAGACAGTGATCCTAAACAAGCTCAGAGGGACAAGGAAATGCAAAAGAATTTGGCACTCCTTGCAAAGTATTTCAAGAAGCTCTACAAACCTACCAACAACAACCTTCGAACTTCTTCAAACTCCAGGAACAAGACTGAAGATACCATACCAAGGTATAACAACGACAATCAGTCATGGCAGTTTGAGAATCAAAGGACAATGACAGTTGCTGAGGCTAGGGAAACTGTAGGCAGTCAGGTAGTGCAACAGAATGGGATACAGTGCTTTAACTGCAAGGGATTTGGGCACTATGCAAAGGAATGCAAGAAGC
>BQNB010116650.1:0-19239 GCA_026074375.1 Tanacetum coccineum
TTGGTTATTGGCTTGGTGATCTTCGAAAATCCTTTGATGAATCTTCGGTAATACCCAGCAAGACCTAAAAATGGCCTAATCTCTGTTGGTATTTTAGGACATGCCCAATCTTTTATGTATTCGATCTTGGCGGGATCCACTTAAATGCCTTGACTATCAATTACATGGCCGAGAAATTGTACCTTGGAAAGCTAAAATTTGCATTTAGAGAATTTAGCGTACAACTCCTCTTTCTTAAGCAATTCCAGAATTGCCTTAAGATGTTCTTCGTGTTCCTTCTTATTCTTAGAGTAGATGAGAATATCGTTGACAAAGACGATCACAAATTTATCCAGAAACGGCTTGCACACGCAGTTCATGAGATCTATAAATACCGCTGGTGCGTTCATCAAGCCAAATGGCATAACTTGGAACTCATAATGACCATATCGAGTTCTGAATGTCATCTTCAGAATATCTTCTTCCCGTACTCGAAGCTGGTGATAATCTGATCACAAGTCTATCTTAGAATAAACACTGGATCCTTGTAGTTGATCAAATAAATCGTCAATCCTTGGGAGTAGATAACTATTCTTTACCGTCAGCTTGTTCAGCTCTCGGTAGTCAATGCACATTCGAAACGATCCATCCTTCTTCTTGACAAACAAGACCGGAGCTCCCCAAGATGAGGAACTGGGTCTTATAAAGCCCTTGTCAGAAAGTTCTTGGAGTTGGTCTAACAATTCCTTCATTTCAGATGGAGCTAATTGATAAGGTGCTCGTGCTACAAGTGCAGCACCAGGGATCAAATCCATTTGGAATACCACTTGTCGAGTCGGTAGAAGACCCGACAAGTCCTCAGGAAATACTTCAGGAAAATTTTAAACGATCGGCACGTCCTCATGTTGCTTCTTCTCTGACTTGTCTTCAGTCTCCTTTGTAGTAACATGTGCCAAAAAGATAGGACATCCTTTTAGCATGTACTTTTGCGTTTTAGTGCACGATATGATGTTTAAACGAGTCTTGTTCCCCCGGACACTTCTGTCACCACGAAAAATCAACGTTTCATTTCCCTAGGCAATACGAATGATTTTTTCAGCACAAACAATGACATCTTGGTACTTGCCAACCAATCCATACCGATAATGACATCGAGACTACCAAGTTCTATGGGTGATTTAAGAAATTTAATGTATAACCCCGAATGATAGCATTTAACCTGATTATTCTCTCGTCAGCTAGTTCAACATCATAATAATAATCTAAGGTAGATGGTGTGATATCAATTTGAGAGCTAAATGCAGTAGATACAAAGCTTCTATCGGCACCCGTATCAAATAAGACATAAGCATAGCGGTTGTTTAGAAGAAACATACCCGTAACAATGTTTGAGTCTGGGTTTGTCCCTACACGGCCTACCGTATACACTTTCACTGGAGCATTGCCATTTCCCCCTTGGTTACCACGGTTGTTGTTTTTTAGCTTTGAACAATCCCTCTTGAAATGTCCCTGGGCTCCACATTTATAGCAAGTAGGTTTTTGACTTGCCTCAGTGCCCCTTTGGTTGTTAGCAGTGTTGGCATTTGCAGTACTCCTACAGTCGCGGGCAAGATGGTCAACCCTGCTGCACTTGTGGCATTTGGGAGCACATGGACCATCAGGGTGATAGTTGCATTTAAGATATAGAGGTTTAGATCCTCCATAAGGTTTCTTCTTACTAGATCCTGCAATGTAGGCCCGGTCAGTATTCTGCCTCTTGTTTTGTTGTTGTTGTTGTTTTTGGTTATCATCTTGCTTTCTTTTGTTCTTTGTCTGACGTTCAGAAAAAGTACGGATTTTCTTATCCATCAGTTCAGTTGCTATTTCAATCGCCTCTTGCATTGTCTTAGGCTTTGATACTACTACACTTTCGTGGATCATGTTGGGCAAACCACTGACATATCTCTCAATCTTATCCGACTCTTCAGGGAACATTCTAACGTACAGCAATGCTAGTTCCTAAAATCATTGGTTGTACCCTATCACGTCGGTACCTTTCACTTTCAAATTCCACATCTCGCCTTCGAGCTTCTTAATCTCGCCCCTCAGGCAGTACTTGTCAGTCATCTTCTTTTTTAGGTATGTCCAAGTCATTGCATACGCAACATCATGACCAACAGTCTTAACGTGGGAATTCCACCACGTTAGAGCACCTGCAAGAAGAGTACAAGTGGAAAACTTGATTTGGTTTTCCATAGAGCAATTGCTTATACTGAACACTCCATTTTCTCAAACCATTGAATAAATTCAACAACTCCTTCTGTGCCCTTAAAATTTAGAGGTTGGCACTTCATGAAGTCTGGGTAAGTGCACTCTCTAGCAACTCGTTCTGTCCTTTTAACACCTGTTCCCGAATTATGACTGTCACCGCCATTCATGTTTCTGTCAGCATCACGTGCTGCTAAAGCATCAATAACACCTTGGTCGATCATTGCCTTAAGTTGGGCATTAATGACAGAGGTGGTGGCAGTGGTAGCAGCGGGGTTGGCCCTGGTGGTTCTTTTTGGTGCCATTTTCTTCAATCACAAGAAAATATAATATCCGTTAGATTTCATAAAATCATAACAATGACATGACATATACAAAATAAATAAAGTGAGATAACATCACACAGTGAAATGTATAACTGAATTGAAATTAACAATGGTGTAGCTAAATCGACATTCATTCATAATAAATTCGATTACAGACATGACATAATACATTCTTTCCATATCTAATCTGGAAACATACATGACCTGATTCGGTTACAAAATGATCACTACCATTAGGTTACAAAAGGAAATATAAACAACCAAAAGCCTTACTAGCCGGGAGTTAACCCGCAATACTTAGTAGGCTAAACAACATGGCTATAAAATAACAAATCTAAGAGCTACTACCGGCCTCCTCTAGTATCTCAGGATGTGTTGGACCGCTAGCGGGTCCCTTCTGACTCTGGAGAGCTGTCACCTGTGTTTGCAGTGTCCTCATCAGTGTCAATGTCTCCACAAGCTGGGCCTATCTCCTGCGGTCTACTGCCCGCAACTTCCTGTTCTTGGTATGCTAGGCCAATACAGTAGTCCTCAGTGCCCTCACCTCAGAATGGGCTATGTCACTAGCATCCATCAACTATACCCAAGCCTCACAAGAACGTCTGGTTTTGGTCTCTATCAATCTAGCAATGCGAGCATGAGCACGTCTATCTCTAAACAGCATGTTGAGCCGACCGCTCATCAATAACCTGTCATCCTGTGCATCATCCAGTCTCCCATATATATCATTCGTATCTTGTCTGACAGTCATGACAAAGTCTGTCATCCGTCGACCCAACTCTGTGTCATCATTCGTTGGTGCCCCTGGCACGCCCACAAGTATCTCATCCTAAGTGTCTGTAATCCCATAACCAACATCTCTCTTAGGGTCACGTCTGATCTCATCATCTAAAGTGGCAACAAAACCATAATCCACCCTAAAACCTATAGTAGGTCTAGCAGTGGGTGCATATGAACTCTCACCGACCTCATATCTCAGACCTAGAGCAATACATAACCTCTTTCGAGGCGGTAATGTAACCTCGAAAACACCTACTCTACAGTCAGTAGAGGGTAAAAGCAAAGGTAATGATGGAGTGGGTAAAGGTATAGGTAGGAGTGGTGGTGTCCTTGATGGTGGTATACTCGATGGGTAGTAGATGGGAAGTATATGGTGTCTCGGCTCTCAGCCGGATCATAGCGGCTCTGTATCCCAAAGGATAAGTAGGGCTAGTAGGTAGCGGTGGAGATGATACAGGTAAATGTTATGATAGTATCTGAGGTAGTGGTGATGGTATCTGGGGTAGTGGTGATGACCATGGATAGAGTGGTGATGGTGGAGGTGATGGTATGTCAAGAAGTCTAGCAATCTCTGCCTCAGACCAAAATGGTGTAGGTGGCTACTCTCGGATAGACATCCTAACAGTAACACGGTGTACATATAGTGGGACAAAGTCGGCCAGAGCTAGGTTCTCCTCCTCCTCCTCCTCATCCTCGTCCTACTCAACATCATCATCATTATCCTCGTCATTATCATCATCGTCATTGTCTCCTTCGTCGGCAGGATAATCAGCGGGGTCCTCCTCGGGATCCTCTGGATCGGAGTCTGCAATGTATCCTGGCAAGTCGGTAGTAGGTGAGACAGCAGTAGGCAGTGGCTGCTCCTCAGCGGGAAACACCTCATCCTATGGTGGATAAACTCCAGATATACAGGCTCAAGAACAAACTCTGGTGCAAGTGGTGCCTGCTCTGGCTCCTCAGGGCCAGGCACGTAATCCGATGATGGTGGGACCTAAAAAGTGGCCACCACGTAAGCATAAGGGTCCTCTGGCATCATGGGAAGTCCATCGACTCCTAGAGATCCTATGTCTGACAGATCCTCGATCGGACTAGATACCTCCGTGTAAGTAACTGTAGAATCCTCTGAATCTGACATGACAATATCTAAAAATCAAAAGTAGCTTATATAAGTATTAATATAAGACTCTTATAGTAATATACATAGTATTTTATAACATGTATATCAATCATGAATGCATCTAGCCTAACCAACTAATGCAACAACTAGTGTATGTCTGTCCTGTAAAAATCCCTTTGTATGATTGCAATGTCTGAAAACGGTTATAGTCCAGCAAAAATATTTGACCTGGTTCTCTATAACCTTGGCTCTTGATACCAATCTGTAACACCCCTAAATTAGGTCGCAGCGGAATATGGGTTCGGGGGTGGTACTTTATAGATCAATAGCACAAGATATATATAAGAACGGCTATTTAAAAGTCATTTAAAACTGATACATTGGATTTAAACAAATTCGTTGATTACCCAAGTCGATAATTCACTTGTTCATTGTTCAAAAATATAAAGATTTTAGTCCTTAACAGATGTTTCCAAAATGTATGCAACAAAAATCTTTTAAGCATGAGACATCCAAAATATAACCACCAATGTATCCCTTGTCTTGTACCTTACTGATCTCCTGAGAAAACATTGCTTAAAACATCAACAATAATGTTGGTGAATTCATAGGTTTGTAAAATTTATAATGTAGGACCGCAAGATTTCCCTATGATAATGCAACAGATGCAAACATCATAAAATATGATTACGTTTTCCTAAGCTCATGACACTGAAGCTCGACATGTATGAATTGCAATATAAATTGCCAACATTGCCCGTGATGATGTTCTAACCCGCAACATCCTATGTCCGACATGGTATACGTTCGTTGTCCGGCAAACCGACACAGTGAGCATGACTCACCCGAACGGGGATGTCAATCCCAAATAGATCTATTTATAACATTCGCGCTCACAACAAGTAATTGACAGTTCATGATAATGGGCTCAGAGGGTTATCGCTACTTAGGCAAACACGTAATCATAATGTAAAAATATCCACTTGCATCCAATTGCAAAACATGCATATGTTTCTCATCCCAAAACTTGTAAATCGTTATAAATGTAAAACATGGGGCTATGAACTCACCTAGAGTGGATGAGTTAACAATGTAAATCAAATGCGTGAAAATGCGTCACAATTACGCCCGAACGCAACCTAATTGATTATAGGCCGTATAAGTACTAAGCACTTTGATTAACTAATACCATATATAATTCTATATAGCTACATCACCATCTAATCGTTTTAGTGAAATCATATTTATAAAGTAAAAACGTTTATAAATATCTCTTTAGTAAAAACGGCGTAACTTTATCGTTTTAAGTCCGTTTCTTACGTTTCTTATGTCCACGCTTTCGTATTAAGACGATGTATCAAAATATTACATTTTCATATTTTTAGTCCTATGGCGAACAATACTTTTTACTATTCATATACTTTTATAAAATTAGTCATCGTAAACTCGTAAACGTCGTATTTTATTCGTTTTAACTTCGTTTTTAGTGATTCTTTCGAGCACGTCTTCGTAATTAATAGTTCTATTTAATTAATGATGTTTTCAAAATAAATATATCTGATGTGAACAATAACTTTTATTAAATTAGTTTTATAAAAGTATTTATTGTCGTAAATGTGAAAAATCCATAACTCCTTCGTTACTAATCGAAAAATTACGATTCTTAATGTTTTCGAATCCTAAAAATATGTACTATCTGAGAAAAATAACCATTTGTATATATCATAAGTGAATTGTATTAAGTTTTTATAAAATTTCTTTTATAAAACACTTTTTATAACTAAATATTGTAAATTACGTATCTCCTTCGTTATAGCTTGGTTTTTCGAGTTTCTTACCTTTTTGGAATCCTCATGAGAAGTAGTATTTTATAAAAATATAAAATGAATAGGTTATTTTTCGAATTAAAACATAAACATTTGATGTTTTTGTTAAAATGTGTTTTAAACTTGTTTTTGTAACTTTATGGTTTAGTCACCTTGTTACAAGTCCTCTAATGTGATCAATACACAACCTTGTATATATTTATAGTCCTCTAGTGTATAAGTCCACAATATGTCCAAGAATCACAAGATCCATAATTCTACATGCTCATATGTTTATAACCTTTAATAAGTAACTTTTTATACCATTTACTTATATATACTTTATATAATTTAACCAACATTCATATAGTGTATATAATTGCTTTATAATATGATCATAACATTAATATATCACATGACAAAGCTTACCAAAACCATAACCAAGAATAAAAACCATTTTTCATCTCATTATGTTTCTTAGATGGTGATTAACTATATAACCATTATATACACATAAAATCATGAATGTAAAGAGATTAAGGTTTTTAGATAACCTTAATATGATGTATAATGATAAACAATATAATCTAAACCCTTGCTTAGCTATTTAACCCAAGCTTTCAATACAAAAGAAACCCTAAATCAAAGTAAACCCTAATGTTGAACCTTCTTGCTTTAACACTTGCAAACTACAAATCAAACCTTCTAAACACCTTAGGATACTTTAGATATGTTGTAGGAATGCTTGTATAAGTGGTAAATGAATTCTTTATAAATTATTTATGGTGGTGGTGTTTGGAAGTGGCATATAAGAGAGAAAAGGGAGAGGATATGTTGTTTTCACCTTAAGGAATGAAGTGTGTATGTGTTTCTAACTAGTTACCACCTTATATATCAATAATCCTTAGTCAAAGATCAGTTGTACAAGTCATAAGACATAAGGAGTAACACATGTAAGTCTTATGATCAAGATAGTAGAAAGTCTTTAAGCTTTAATGATCTTATGTTGTACAAGATAAAAGTTGCTGAGTTGTGAGCTCATGGTTCCTTATTATGGGAAGTATCCCATGTATTCAAGGGGATGGACGGAGTACATGGTTGATTTTTTATATCTTGCAAAATATCTAGTATAATATTGAAGTTACAAGTTGTAGCTTTAAAGTATAATGTGTAAACTAGGAAAGTATAGGTTTTAGTTTAGTTTTTGTAGTGTAAAATTCAGCTAAGGTGAGTAACATGGGTGCATTTTTATAAAACTTTGGGTATTGAGGTATAAAAATAGGTATTTGTTGAAGCGTAGAAATTTTTTGATGGTTTGGGGTATGTTTAAACGTATTTTATCGCAAAACGTAAATACTTTACGTAACCAATAAAAATAAAATGTGTAAAGTTAATAATTATCCTCTTAATAATTATCTAACACTTGCTTGATGTAAACATTTAATTAATTGATGCTCGTTTACATTGAACGATAATTTTTAGCTTACGCGATTTAACTTAACGATTTCAATTTAAAAGCAAACGCGTACAATACTAAAAATAAATAGTGAATTTATTGACGACGTACAATGACCCTAAAACACAGGTTGTTATACTAAAACTCTACCCACCGTCCACCATAGCCCATCCTAAAACCACACACATTTGAAATTTAAACTAACACTTTGTTTTTCTTATTTACATCCTTTTATCCACCACTTTACCTCTTAACCATGATACTTCCTATTATTTTGATTTATTACCTAAATCATACTATACACTCTATTACCCATTTGGTGCTAGCATATATTGGAAGTAAACACATCATTTGTCTCATACATTCACTTAACAAAAAAAAATCAACTTCCTCTCTTCTTTCTCTATTATAATCGGACGACCAAACTACAAGGAAGAACAAGAAAAGTTTAATACTTTGCTAGTGCATTCCAAGAAGATTTAAGGGTGTTATTAGTTGTCAAACAATTTGGGGTTTGATTTAAGTGTTATATTAGCAAAACTCATCACATTTTTACAAGGTTTTTACATCTTTTCTCATATGTTCATTTCATATATTTCTTGATTATATGCATTTTTACTTCCTTGTTATATCACCGATTAGTTTATTTTTATAAAAAGTTTAAAAGGAAGTCAAGAATAGTATTTATACATATACATATTTACAAGTGATGTAAAAAGAGTTATAAACAAATGACATATTTCATATAGTGTATATAACTTATGATTTCTACTCCATTTAACACAACAAATCCTCTAACTCTGAACACTAGCAGTAGTAACTTATACACCAGCAGCATTAACTGTGTACAAGCAGTAGTAACTACTTAGAATATTTTCTTCAATATTCACCAGCAATACTAACTTTACTCTAGCAGTACTAAGTTACACTAGCAGTAGTAACTAGCAATACTAAGTTACACTATCAGTAGTAATATACACTAGCAGTACTTACTACTTAGCATAGTTTTCACTAAGACTATTGAACACCACTAAGTTTTGCTTAGCAGCAGTAACTCTAACCTTAGCAGCAGTAACTCTAAGATCATCAAGAAGTCTTTTAATCCCAACAATCCTCCCCTAAACTTGATATTCTTCTTTAAAATCTCAAGTTTCTTCATTAAAAGCTTTATTAATCACCAGGAGGATGCTTCCAAACACTTCATTGATTCTTGAGTTGTTTTGTGATGAGCTTAAGAAGCTGATAACACATTTCATTCCAGTGATCAGCTTGAAGCTTCTTGTTCAGCATCTCTGTAATTGTTGCTGGTGTAAGTGGATACCTTTTCTCTACCAACATAAAGATATGCATAGATTGTAACCTCACAAAGTGTACTCCACAAAAATCAAATAGCTTCCAAATTAACACTTTCTGTCCTTGTAGATTCCTCCATACTGTGTCTTCCACATGATGTTCAAACATTGTTTTTAGATCACCCGATAGTACTCTCTCATGGCCCTCTTCTGGCCTTGTTAATACAGGCTTAGCTTTTACCAATTTTCACAGAGTTTCCAAATCTTCCATGTCAAAGATTTTAAGCAACTGAATAAAGGCTGAGTACCTCTTTGAACTTCCATCAGCTCTTATAATTTGAAAGTTGCTGATCTTTCCTTCTTTAATGATCTTCCAGTCAATAATGCTTAGAGGCTTAGTAGCTAAAGGTATAGCATCAATTGTTACTTCCTCTTTATCAGGTGCAATGTCCATAAGCTCTTTCATCTTAGCTGCTTCTTGATCATCATCTATCTTTTGCTTTTTAGAGCTTTCTTGTACCATAACTTTTCGTGCTCTCTTTGAACTTCCTTCTACTCTTACTGCACTACCTTCCACCAATTTTGTATCCATATCTACAAATATGTTTACCCTTTTCATAGCTATGTCAAATAACTTTTGAATATCATCAAAGATTTTGTTCTTCAATTGATTATGCTTGTATCCAACCATGTTTTTCAAATAAGTAGACATGATACTCCTTTGTTGAGCTTTTGTTGGTGGTCTTTTTCTCTTCTACTCTTTTGGCTGCAAAGTGTTTTCTTCTTTTCTCTAAGAGTTGTTGAAATAATTTAGCCCTTTCTTCAATAGTCAACTTTTCTTGTTCTCTTGCTTGCAGTCTTTCAGCTAATAACTGATCAGCCTCAATCTTTGCCTGAATATCATTTCATTCTTTAATTAAGGCAATATTGGCTTCTTGTTCTTTTTTAGCTTTTTATCTTGCAAGTCTTGCTTCTTCTTCTTCTTCAGCTTGTAGCCTGAAGGCAATTTCTTCATCAAGCCTGATTTGATCTTTCTTCTTTGTAGGCTTCTCAGGCTCTTCCATGATACCTTTACCTTTATCTTTTGATGGTAGTTGTTGAGGTCTTGTTCTTGTTGTAGATTCACTCTGCTCTCCTATCACAACCCCTTTGACTTTGGGTTTTGCACTTTTGATCTCTATTAAAGTCTGAGCAAGAGTCAATTCATCAGCAATTGAAGCTTCAGTTGGACTGGCAGTACTAACCTCAACACTGGTAGTAGTAACTACTTCACCAGTAGTAGTAACTGGATCTGCAGTACTAACTTCTTTTTCAGCTACATTAATCTATTTTTCAGCCATATCCTGTCCTGCAAACACTTCTTCATCATCAAGAACACCTGTATCAAACATCTCTTCATCATTAAACCTCCCCTGAGTTTCATCAACCAATGTAATCTCTACATCTTTATCAATTTCATCAATTTTCCTCTCCTGTTTGGATGCATCCTCCTGATCACCCAAACTAGCTTCATCAGAGGATTCTACCCTTCGTGATAAACCAACCTTGTATAGTCTTTTAAGCTTGTGAGTTCTTGACCCTCCTTTCTTCTCTAACTTCTTGACTCTCAGTTTCAAACTTGTAATCTCCTGAGCTTGAGCAGTCGTTGTGTTCTCCAGGTCAAGCACTCTTTGTTGCAATTTGGTATAAAATTCCATCAATTCCTGAAGTTTCAGACTATCCTCATCACTTCGAGGTGTGTTAACTCCTACAAGCAGTAAATCATTGGATGTTTTAGATACTCTCTCTAACCTAGTTTGAGCAGAAGTATCTCCTATGGTTTCTTGGCACCTGGGACCACCACCTGAACTAGTTCCTAGGGAACTTGGTTCATTAGGTGTTGCCTTGGATTGGGTCTTATTGATGTTACCACTGTCCTGCTCTGCTTCTAAGCTAGAAGCAGTAGTGGCAGCCCTCACCAAACTGTCATCCATCTCCTCATTGACAGACTCATCTGCTACAATGTCAAAAGAACCACTATGCTAAGGTGCCTTAGTGTTCTTTCTTAAAGGCTTCCTAGGTATTTATTTCTTTTATGGTTGAGATGATGATGGTTGAGTAATGGTGGGTGTGTGTTATGGATCAATGGGAATTGCTGAACCTGCAACCTGTTCTTCTTGAGCTTGTACCACCATTAGTGGAAATAATGATGTTTCTCTTCTAGAAAAGCCTTTCCCAACCCTTTTCATATTCCCAAATATCTTCTTTGTGTGAGAGGAGGCTTCATAAATTCTCTTGTGACTTGACATATCATCCAGTTGTTTCTCCAAAAAAACTTGTACAAATCTTGGATACATTAAGAATTTGCCAGACACATTCTCCAAGTTCTTCACCATACTTTAAAAAATGTACTTTAAAAAGTTGAACTTCTGATTTGTAGCTAAACAGATTATTGCAGAAGCCATAATGCTACTAAACTCATTCCATGCAGTAGTCTTAGAACTTAAGCATTGTAAGATGGTATGAATCAGGAATTTCCATTGTGGAGAGAATAATGTTTTATAGAAAGTTAACCTTTGTGAAATCTTCTCATATCCCATCCTTGTAAGTTCTTCAAAAATTATAGCATTTGGCAAACAATCCATACCTTCAGCATCATCCAGTTGAAGGTCACTTCTAACAGATGCTTTAGTAACGATAATCTTCTTCCCATCTACTAGGGCTTGTAACTGAACTACCTTATTAACTATTTTTGCCTTGATAGTAGACCAGAACTATTCAATATAAGAAGCATAGATTATAGGATTGACAGTTAAAGCATACTTGATAGTGTATGCATTCAGAAAATCCACTATCTTCTCAAATCCTTCACATTCAACGGGTTTAGACAAGAACGCGACCATATTGTGTGAATCAACAAACTTTAGAGTAGCCATTGATGTTGGGTTTTGATGATAAATGATGAAATTGAGTTATGGTTTGTGATTAGAGAGTATATGATTGAATGAAATCGATTAAATGAGTGATTGAAACCCTTAATCGAAGTATTTATGAAAATATCCTCAACAGCATTAACTTTGAATCACCAGCATTAACTCCAATTCTATTTTAAACAGCTTTTCCATCATTAATGTAACCTTTTGGCTTACAAAAACTCTCTGTCTGTTTTTGATTTCTCTCAATTCTTTTTAGCTCGCAATTCTCTCTGTCTGATTTTAATATATTCATCTCTCTTGCTGTTTTTCAACTCACCATTTCTCTCAATTCTTTTACTTACCAAATCACTCTGTCTGTTTTTATTTCACACATCTCTCTTTCTATTTTTAAACCCACCATTTCTCTCAATTCTTTTTCTCACCAAATCACTCTATCTGTTTTCTCTAATAACCAACTTTTGCATCATTAATCTAACATTTTTCTTTGATTTTTTCTAATTTCATTCTTATCCAGATTTCCAATTCCATTCATCCATAACATCCTTCCCTAAATCAACGACTTTCATATTCGAGAGATTGAGCAATTGCCAAACTCAGCAATTAGATATTGAAATCTACTTACATTAAATGCTTTTGTAAGCAAATCTGCAACATTCTTGTCAGTATGAATCCTGATCATTTGAATTAGCTTATTTTCATTGGAATCTCCATAATCAAGCAATTGATTTTGAATCCAAAGCACTTGGCCACATCAACTTGAAGCAGCTACATACTCAGCCTCTGTTGTGGAATTAGAAACCACAATCTGCTTCATGCATTGCCATGAAATCAATCTACACCCAAGGAATTGACAACCTCCTGTTGTGGACTTCCTATCCAAGCTTGCTCCAGCATAATCACTATCGGTGTATGCTACCAAATCAAAAGTTGAATCTTTTGGATACCAAAGGCCCAATTTAGGTAAACCTTTTAAGTATCTAAAAATTCTTTTCACAGCATGAAGATGTGACACTTTTGGGTTGACTTGGTATCTTGAACAGGCACACACTGCAAACATAATATCAGGTCTTGAAGAAGTAAGATACATCAATGAACCAATCATTGATCTATATAAATGAACATCCACTTCTTCACCATCTTCATCCTTAAGCAAAGGCTTTTGAGTTTTCATAGGTGTGCTTGCTGTCTTGACATCAGTAAAACCAAATTTCTTCAAAATATCAGTCACATACTTGTCTTGATTGATAAAAATTCCATTCTCCTTCTGCTTTACATGCAGTCCTAAGAAGAATGTAAGTTCACCCATAGAACTCATTTGAAACTTCTTATGCACCATCTTCTCAAACTCAGTGCATAATGATTTCTTTGTAGAGCCAAAAATGATATCATCTACATACACTTGAACTAACAGAATATCACCTTTGTCCCTTCTGATAAATAAAGTCTTGTCAATTTTCCCTCTTTAAAACCTATTGTCCAACATATATGTTGATAAGGTTTCATACCATGCTCTAGGAGCTTGATGTAGTCCATAAAGTTCCTTTTCTACTTTGTATACTCTGTCTGGGAAGTCTAGATCTTCAAATCCTGGTGGTTGACAAACATAAACTTCCTCTTTAATCTTACCATAAAGAAAAGCACTCTTGACATCCATCTGGTACACCACAAAGTCTTTAAATGAGGAATAGGCTAAAAATAGCCTAATTGCTTCAATTCTTGCAACAGGGGTAAAGACTTCATCATAGTCAATCCCTTTTTCTTGTGTGTACCCTTGAGCAACCAATCTTGCTTTATTTTTAATCACAATTTCTCTTTCATCCTTTTTATTTCTGAAGATCCATTTAGTGCCAATGGCTCTTTTTCCATTTGGTAAATCCACCAGAGTCCAAACTTCTTGTAACTTGAATTGTAGAAGCTCTTCCTGCATAGCCTCTATCCAGCTTGGATCATTCAATGCATGAATTACCTTTTTGGGTTCTTCTTGTGATAAAAAGTAAGCAAACAAGCAGTTTTGAAAGTCTTTATGGTTTGTTCTTTGTTTAATAGTACTAACAAACCCATGTTCCTCCAAATTCTTTGACATCCTTCTCGTTTGTGGTGCTAAATTCAAGTCTCTAATAATTTGTTCAACTGGATGATCTTTGTGTATTCTTGTAGTTGGAATAGGACTAACAGGTATAAATGCATCCAAATTGTTCATGTCAGCCTCTGCACCAACATCTTCATCATCATCTAAATAGACAATATCTTCCAATTCAGGCATATTTAGATCAAGTGGAAGTTCAATGCTTGTTTTTCCACCAACAACATTAACTTTATTTGTGCTAGCAGCATTAATAGTGTTAGTGCTGTTAACATTTTCTTCCTTCTCTTGATCATTACATTCACTGTCTTTTCTTGGATCTTCATCAACCTTCTTTCCATCATCACTTGAAGGTTTGAATCCAGCATCAGGAGAACTCTTTGAACTTTAAGAGAATGGTGGATCAGCAGTCTACAATGATAGCAGAATGTAATCTTTGCTAGGTAATGTCTCCATTCTAGCTTTACCTGCATCATCATATGCTTTTGTACCTGCATTACCATTAGACTGATTGCCTGCAACAACTGGCTTATAATTCATTGACTTTGTTAGTGCATCAATATCAAAAGGCCAATTTGGTCCACTTCTTGCAATATTAGGTGTATTCTCACTAAACTGGACATGGAGGTTCTCTTCAAATATCCTAGTTCTATTGTTGAATACTCTAAACAGTTTACTATTGATTGAGTACCCAACAAAGAATCCTTCATCAGCCTTGCCATCAAACTTGCCTAAGTGATCTATGGTATTAAGAATTGTAACAGGACACCCAAATAGTTTCATAAAGCATAAAGCTGGTTTTCTACCAAGAAAAAGTTCATAAGGGGTCTTGTTATGAGGCTTAGTTACTAATACCCTATTTTGCATATAGCAATCAGTATTAACTGCTTCAGTCTAAAAATTAGTAGGTAGCTTAGAATCAGCTAGCATTGTCCTAGCAGCCTTAATTAGTGTTCTATTTTTCCTCTCAGTTACTTTATTTTGTTGAGAAGTTCTAGCTACACTAAATTCTCTCTTAATACCTTTTCTTTCACAAAACTGATTCATCTCCTTATTCTTGAACTCAGTTCCATTATCACACCTAATTACCTTTACCTTTTGATCTATTAGATTTTCTACTCCAGTTATAAAGGACTTAAGAATGCCACTAGTCTCATTCTTAGTATCTAGAAAGAAAACCTAACTGAATCTACTGTAATCATCTGTGACAACTAGGCAATACATCTTTTTCATTAAGCTTTTTATAAATGTTGGACCAAACAAATCCATGTGCAACATATGTAAAGGTTGGCTTATTGAACTTACTATTTTAGACTTACAAGAAGCTCTATGTTGCTTTCCCTTTTGACAAGCAACACAGGTTTGATTATTTTCAAAAAGTTTTAAAGGTAAACCTCTTACAAGATTTCCCTTAACCAGTTTATTTATAGTTTTGAAATTTATGTGTTCAAGCCTCCTATGCCAAAGTTTAGATTCATCAGATGTGGCTTTTGCAAAGATACAAGTTAGACCTCCTTTAGGAACAATATTCTTTAAATCAACACTATACATATTGTTCTTTTTAAGAACCTTAAGTAAAACATGACTTTCATCAGTTAACTTAAAGTTTGGAGATAAAACAATACAATCAGTGTCATTAAAAATAACACTATTCTTTTTATCACACATTTATGAGACAATAAAAAGATTAAACTATAACTCTCTTACAAAATACACATTCTCAAAATCTAAATTACTAGTTTTGATTATACCTTTTCCTGTGATTTTCTCTCCTTTAGAGTTTCCTCCAAAAGCAACATATCCTCCATCTATCTCTTCATAGTCTATAAGATAGGACATGTTCCCTGTCATGTACCTTGAGCATCCACTGTCAATCACTCCTTGATCCTATAAATCCATTTGTGGATTGCCCTGCACATGTGGTAAGAAAATCAATTTCTTTTAGGGACCCAAGACATCACTGACTTGGATCTGCCTTGTGCATCAACATAATTAAATTTTTAAGGGTGATTGATGCACTATTGTGTTTAGAAACACGGTCTATAACTTTAGTCTTTGGTTTCCAAACCTAATAAGCTGAGGCCTTAACAACATTGACATAATTTCCCTTAACAGCATTAACTACTGCTTTAGGCCTAGCAATATTAACATTGTTACCCCTAACAGTATTAACTCTTTTAAAATTACTGTTTTAATTGTTGTTTTGTTGTTTATGGGCCTTCTAACAGTTGAATGTGCTTTATTAAAAACATTTGTCATTGGTCTTACACTATTTATTGTTGTTCTGGGTTGAGCAGTATTAACTGGTCTAGCAGTAGTAAGTGATACTAGGCCTGAACTCATTAATACTGCTTTTAGAACCATGTTATTTTTAGTACAGGGGAGAGTCTTTTTAGCAAAATGCTCATGATTCACTTTATTAGCATTGTTCTAAATAGATTTTGTATTCTGAAACTGTTTTTGATTTACCCTTTTACAATCTACCTGCAAGTGATCAAAACTTCTACATACATAGCAAGCTTTGTTAATCATCTCAAAATTACTTCCTAATCTTTTAGACATCATATTATTCCAGTTTATTTGATTGCCTCTAGGAGCATGAGTGTTTTGCCTATTTTGCATAACATGATTAACAGTTTTCCTAGCAGTATTTTCTTGCCTATTAGGTTTGACAAACTCTATCTTAGCAAAACTTGACTTAACTATTTTCTTTTCAATCTTAGCCTGAGGCACATCTTCTTCATTATCAGACACCCAATCCTCAATAATTGGAGCATCATTATTCTTCCTAACTACTTTAGGCTTTTCTTTACTAGTTTTAGCTTCAGATTGTTAAAATTTGATCCAAGCCTTCCTAGGTTTGGAATTTAGTTGCTAGGTGTTCTTAGACACTCAATAGGAGTGTCTAGTGCAGGAGTAACCTTTTAGGTCACCTGCATTGTCATATTGACCATTTGGCCAATTGCATCAGCAGTAGTAACAGCAAGTATCACTGCTGTCTTTTCAGCTTCATTTAAGCTAGTTTTTGTAGGATTTAGCATCTAAAATTCAATTAGCTATTAGATTAGATAAAGGTAAAGGTAGCTTAAAGCTTATTTTCACATTCCTACTTATTCTTAGGTTTAATTTAGCTTAAAGTTCATCAAAATCTAAAAATACAAAAACAGTACTAAGTAGATGTTAGGTTCTTAATCTAAGATACTAACTTATAAAAGTTAGTTTTATGGTTAAAACTGTAGTTTTAAAGTAGGTTGAAAGTTGTCCAAAAGCTCAGCTTCTGTCATAGCTTATTGAGTATTTTAGCTTAAGTTGTTTTTGAATTTTTAGTGCTTATTCCTGAGTTTGCTCTTTATACCACTAGATTCAGTTAGTTTAGAGTGTTGTTAGTTTAATTAGCTTATCAAATTTAGCTTCTATATATCATAAGCTTTCTAGGACAGCTTTTGTTTTTAAAAATGAGCTTAAAATGAGTTGTGCACATGCTATTAAGTGAAACCTAGCTTTTTGGTTTTATAAGCTTACTTTCTGAAAACAGCTTTTTCATTAGCTTTTAGAGAGCTTACTTTTGAGTTTCAGCTTATATGGCTTTTATTAAAGTTGCTTATCTTTAGGAGCTTAACAACTTTTGTTCTTTAAGTTTTTTATAAAAACCAAAAAAAAGGGAAGTGGAAGTCGGGGGTGAGCAAGACTCGAACCCCCGACCTCAACACCTCAACCTTTTATAACACTACACACACCACACACTACCGCTGTGCCCTTGGGTCTTTTTCATAAGACCCTTGCACAATCAATTCTTTATACACATTTAGACTTAATAAGCCTAATAAGCTGTTAAAGCTTATTTCGTGGCTTATTTGATAAGCTGTGACTTCGGGCTTATTTTTCCTAGGATTTAATTAGTTTAAGCTATTTTTTGTCATTTTTCTAGAATTTTTAGATTTCGTTTAGTATTTTTAATCATTTATTTTCATTAAAAACTTTAAAAAATCATAAAAATAGAAAAATAATCAAAAAAATAAAAAAAAATTTAGAAAATTTTCTTTTATCATTAAGAACGTAGGAAAATTAGTTTGACTCTCGTAGGTTTATTTTTGAGCATTTTAGCTTTTTGGGCTCGATTTTCAATTCTCGTTATTCGTTTTTGTGATTTCTTTCAAATTTTATCGTTAAGTTTTCAAATTTTGCAAATTCCTTTATTTTTACTCATAGAATTAGATTATTAATTCAAATTTTAGGTTAAGGTGCTAATTAGGGTTTATTTTGTCATTTCCGTTTTTCGTCCGTGTGTTTAGTTAATTTACTTGCATTTAGTTGTTTTAATTGTTTTTAGTCATAGCAAATCAATCAAAAAGTTGAAAATCATTCATAACATTGTCCAAACTGAATCGAGGGTATCAATTCACATTTTTTTGGGATACGACCCGGTAATCACTTCCCGGTTAATATACGTATTATATTATATATATTTTGAAGAATTTCCTTTTTACCTTTGTCCTCAAGGGTAAATTGATAATTTTCCATAGTATTATATATTATATTTTTACGTGTGTTAGATCTGACGAATCAAGCTCTTAGAAATCAGGAAAATAGAGGAAGAGAGAACAGTAGAAGAACTGTGACAGTGGAAACTCCCACTGAAAATGCCTTGGTTGCTTAAGATAGAATTGGAGGGTATGACTGGAGCTACCAAGCTGAGGAAGAGCATCCTACAAACTTTGCATTGATGGCACATACATCTTCAGAAAGTTATTCCAGTTTAGATTCTGAGGTAGATTCTTGTTCTAAATCATGTGAAAAAGCTTATGCTACTATGAAAGAACAATATGATAGTTTGTCTTCAGATTACAAAAAGTCTCAATTTAATTTAGTATCTTATAAAGCAGGTTTAGAATCAGTAGAAGCTAGACAAACTCACTATAAGAAAAATGAGGCTGCGTTTGAAGAGAGCATTAATGTTTTAAATCTTGAAGTTAAACTAAGAGATAATGCTTTAGTTGAAAAGAAAAAGAAATTGGAAAAAGCAGAAAAAGAGAGAGATGAGTTAAAACTAACATTAGAGAAGTTTCAAAATTCATCTAAATCTTTGAATAATTTGGTGGAAAGTAAAGTTATTGACAAGCTTAAAACTGGACTAGGATATAATGTAGCTTCTTCTACTGCAGCTTCTCCTGCAGTCGAAAGCTTTGTGAATTCATCTGAGATGTTAGAAAATCAGGAGTACAATAAGTCCATACCTGAT
>BQNB010116651.1:0-21322 GCA_026074375.1 Tanacetum coccineum
TTAAAAACCTGTTTCACATGATTAATTTCATTACAAAGACGCTCATTTTCCAAAATCAGTTTTGCCACACTATTCTCCAGTTCCACATTTTTGGTCTCTATTTTACCATAATCATACTTGACATTCTCTTCCTTGGACTTTTCTCTCATTGATTTTATAATATCCTTCAACTTACAAATGGTACTGTCTTTGTCTTGAAGCTGAGTTTTCAAATCGTTATTTTCAAAAAATTCTAGAATTTCAAGAGCATTTTGATTATTACAAGATTCATATTTTTGAAAAATTTATTGATTAAGTTGTATTGACAATTCAAGAGAAATACAATGATTTTTAAGTTGTGAGTAACTTTTCAAAAGATCATTATGCGCATTTTGTGATTTCAAAAGCTCAACATCAAGATTGAAACACTTATCACAAGATTCATTTCGCTTTCTTTCCATATTCACAAATTCACCAATCAAAGACATAGAATTCATCACAGTTAGAAGAACATCTTGGGACATGATTTGTTGTAAGAGTCGATCATTTTCCAAAAGTAATTCTTTCTTAGCAATTTCCAAACATTGTTTGTCAACTGAAGATGTCTTTTAAAGATTGTAGAAATCGAATAATTTCCTTGTTAGAAGATCTTTATCAAACACATTGAAGATGTCTTTTAAAGATTTTAGAAATGGAATAATTTCCTTGTTAAACACAGCTTTAGTATGTTCAAACCCCTATTCACCTTTTGTACGAGCATCAGGTGTAGTCCTTATCTTCACCACATTGTCAAACCTGGCAAGGTAAAATTTAAGCTTTTTAAGGCTTTCATTCACCAAGCTAACCTTAGGAAGTTCCTTAGGAGCTTCTACTTTGACAGGGGCTGCATCAGAAGGTTTACTGGTAGGATTGGACATACGCAACCAGAAAGCTTGTTTAGCCGACAATTCTTGTTGTGGAGTAAAACGTTTCCCAAAATATCAAATAGTCTATTTAATTTTTCATAATCAATAGGTTTATGAGAAATGTTTTGTTTAGTGGCCTCTGGATCCTTTTCTTTTTCAGACATTTTTGATCGACTCTCTTCTTCCAAAATCAATGTTTCCTTATCATCACTCATATGCATAGCAACATGTTTAGCAGACATAACAATACCATCATACAAGGTTGGTTTAATCCGCTGAGCTTTCTTAAGGTAAAATAGATTTTGATAACATGGAGCTTGCTTGTGTATATTATCATAAAAAACTTGAGGCTTTATTAACATGTGCAATGTTTGAGCAGATTGACCCACTTTAAAAATAATATTATCAAGTTCTGTTATCTTCTTTTCCAAATCAATTTTGTTTTCCATATATTTATTTTCTTTTTCTTTGGATTCATTTTTGAAAATGTTTGCAATAAACCAATGTGAAATTAAACGTAAACAAGTAATTAGTAGTAAATTTTCATTTCGAAAGTTATATCACTTAAAGGTATGAATAAATAAATGCTTAATGCATTTTATGATCAAAGGAAATTTTTATTCAACCTCACACTTTTATAAAATGTTGTAAACATTTTTATAAACATTACAAAACATATTCTACAATTAAAAGAAATGTTTTATTCAAAATAAACATTTTGAAATTCAAATTTTCGGACCTAAAACAGCTAGAAAGTTCCAGAAAATTCCCCCTACACAAAAGGACAAACTGGGGAGCGCCTAGTCTAGGGCGGCCCCCTTAAATACACGGGCGGCCCCCTTATCTTTAAGGGGATCGCCCACCTATTTAAGGGGACCGCCCATAGGTAGACGCTCCTCCGATAAGTCTATTATTACTAGAGTATTCCCAATATTTTCTCACTTTTTGTCAACTCATTCTTTCTGATCAAAAACAGCCCACACATCTCATTAAAATCCTTTGATCATTTAATCATAAAGCTTTGTTTCCAAGTGATCCAAGCTCAAATCCTCAAGTGCAAGAGAAGAATACTTCCTACCATCAAGTGAAGAAGTATTACACCTTTGTGTGTTGTTGCAATCTTATTGCATCCATATCATAACTTGTAAATCATTTGTAAATCTTGTAAAGTTGTGTAGTTGTTAGATCTTGGTGATTGTTGTAAGTATAGTTGGATCTTGGTGATCTTTCCTAGTAGTGTTAGTTAGGTGTGATTATAGTAGTGGATTGGTGAAGTAGTGGTGTGAAGAAAACTAAGGTGTGAAGAAGTTGTGTAGTCGTGATCAAGTCGTGAAGCAAAGTTGTGTAGTGAAGTTATGGTAGATTGGTTCTAGCTAAGATTAGAACTCGACATCTAGCTTAGTGTCGGAAATCAAGATAAGCGAAAGTTGTGTAAGGTTTTCTCCGCCATAAGGGAGCTTGTTGACATAGTGAAGAAAACTCTCGAGTTAGGTGCTCGAGGAGTGGAGTAGGGCGAAGAGGTGCTTCGTTGCCGAACCACTATAAATCCTCGCGTTGTGGTTTGATTATTCTTACTCTTATCTCTTGTCTTACATTATTTTCTCTATTACTATCCTATAATTGTTAGATAAGTATTTTGTTCATATTGTTGAAAGTGTTGAATTCACATAAAGTGAATCTAGAATTTTTTTACACAAAACTTTAAAACCTCTAAATTAAAAGGGTTAAAAACTATTCAACCCCCTTTCTATTTTTCCACAATTGGTATCAAGAGCCACGTCAAACAAGATTTTTAAAATAATTTGTATTTTAAAACTTGAATCGATCTATGAAATCGGAAAAATATTTAGAAGGGCAATCTATGACCACTATTTGAAAGTGATGGATTTATTTATTGGAAAAATAGATTCGAAACTTATGTGAAGTTAAAAGATCTAGATCTTTGGCATGTTATTACCGATGGTGATTTTTCTCCTATTCAAAATAATCCCGAAACTAAAAAGGATGAAGTTGTACCTTTTCATAAACAAAACGATGATCTTAAAAAGAAACTTGCAAAAAATAATGAAGCTAAAATGGTAATTTATAATGCTTTTGCCACGTATAGAATACCGAAAGAATTTTTATGTGTCAAACCGCAAAAGAAAATTTAGGATAATTTAGTTAATCACTCATCAAGTTATAATCTTGTCAAAACTATTAAAAATATCTTCTTGTTCAACAATATGAACATTTATGATTCGGGGGGGGAAGAGGAGTCAATAGATAAAAGCATTTGCTAATTTAAACTTTATTACTAGTATAAAAGCACTTGTGAAGGTTTTCTAGCAAGAAATTGTGTTAGAAATTTCTTGGGCATTACATCCAAAATGGCGCGCGAAAAGTCACAGGATTGAAGAATAAAGAAGTCTAACAACCTTCCCTCTTGACGAACTATTGGAAACTTAAAAGTTATGGAAAGAAGTTATAAATAAAGATTTCGAAACGGCAGAAGGAACAAAGTAGATCTCTTGGCATTAAAAAAAGGGTGAAAAAGAGTAAGTGATGAAGATAGTGAAGCTTCGACAGTGAAGGACGAAGAGTATGCTATGGCCATAAAAGGATTTCTAGAAATTCTTCAATGAGACGAGGAAGATTGTAAAGAAATCCACTCGAGGCGATAGTAATGCATTCCAAAAGGAAGTAGAATGATGGTTATGGTAAAGTGAAAGACTTTTTTTGTAGATGTGGTATCCAATCACCTCATTGGAGAATGTTCAAAGCCGCCAAATAAACACGATCTAAAGGCATTTATTGGAGGAGCATGGAAGCGTCAATGGAGAAGATGAAGTGGGAAAAGACTAAAGATGAAAAACTTGTCTTGTAGTCAAGCGCCCGATAAAATATCGCTTAGGAATAAACTTGGAAACCCGATGTAGTGGGATTAAAGATAGTGGAGCTCAAAACCAATGACCCGGTAATTCAAAGTTGTTTTCTTCATACTAAGCGTACAAAGGGGAAACGTAAATTTTTGGGAGCAACTTGGTCAGTAAAATCTTAGCAAAGGTACAATTTCTCAAGGGATTCTAATAATTGAAAACTGTTGAGCACGTTAGATTACTTAACTTATAACTTGACCTAGTGTAGGTCAAATATGTGATAATAATGCAAAGTTGTATTTACCGAAACAAATAGCGATAATAATCAAAGACGAAAAGGTTATAGGTAAAGGAATTAGGAAAGGAGGAATATATGTAATGAAACTAGGAAATAAACCGGAAGACAAAATATGCCTTGCAACTTAAACTAAAACTTCACATTTGGCATAGGAGATTACGGTCACCGCAATATGCAACTTATTCAATCATTAGAATCTAAAAGACTTAGTTAGAAAGCTACCTAATTTAAATTACGAAACAACATTTTTTGTGATGCTTGACAAATTGCGAAAAAGCAAGATCATGCAAGTCACAGGCATAAAAAAATAGTTTTCAACAAACTTAGATCTTAGAATACTTCCACTTGGATTTGTTTGGCCCTTCCGCCATCGATGTAGGAGGGAATGTTCTACCTTAGTATCGTAGATGACTATTCTCGATTATATGGACTATGATTTTTTACAATAAAACCGAAGCCTTCGAAAAATTCAAAATATTTAGCAAAATGATCCAAAACAAATTAGGATGTTCCATTGTATCAATTAGAACGGATCATGGTCGGGAATTTGATAATGAAGTACAATTCAAAAACTATTGTGATTTAAATGGGATATCTCACAATTTTTCCGCTCCTCGTACTCCACAATCTAATGGGGTAGTAGAAAGAAAAAATCGCACTCTACAAGAAATGAGTAGAACCATGTTAAATGAACAATCCATTCTTATTTTAAAAATTTGGTGTTCATACGGTCGATACGTCAACCCTAATATTAATTAATTGCGTTTCCATTTGACGTAATTTAGGAAAAACTCCATACGAGTTTTTAAGAGGTAGGAAATCAAACCTTAACTATTTTAGAATATTCGAAAGTAAATACTTTATTCTTAATACAAAAGATTACCTCACCAAGTTTGACCCAAAGTCGTACGAAGGTGTTTTCCTAGGATATTCACAAAATAGTAAAGCTGCATAAACACTTAACATACAAACAATGAAAGTTGAAGAGTCGTTGAATGTATCTTTCGATGAAAACTCCTCCCCGCCTAAAAAACATCACCATGGAAGATGATGAGTTAGTCAAAGAAGAAAACTATTTGAGGTTAGTAAAACCAAAACCATAGGCAATGATCTTAAAGACATTTCATTCGCAAATAATCAAATTGTAAATATTAAAGAATCTAAAACTCATCCCCTAGAAAACGTTCTTGGTAATCTAAATCAAAGAAACTCTTAGTCGCAAGCTCAAGACAAAAGCTATTTCTTTGCTAAATTTTAACAAATAGATCCTAAAAATTATAAATGAGGCATTAAAAGAAAAAATTGGGTAAATGGTCACGCTAGAGGAAAACTAAACCAATTAAACAAATGATGTTTGGGACTAGTCCCAAATCCCATGGATATGACCATTCTAGGAACAAAATGGGGTATATAGAATAAACTCGATGAAATGGCATCGCTTAACTAGGAAACAAAGCTAGGTTAGTCTGCCCAAGGTTATAATCAACAAAAGGAATTTATAGATGACAACATGTTGCACTCGTAAGTAGACTAGAGTCAATAAGAATACTTTTAGCTTATGCTGCGAACTAGACTTTAATAGTTATACCAATGGTGTGAAGAGTGCATTCCTTAAGGTTTTATCAATTGAGGAGGTTTACGTGCACAACCTCTAGGATTACATGTCTTCGCAAAACTAATTATGTCTATAGCTTAAGAAAGCTCTTTATGGTCTAAAACAAGCCCCAAAAGCTTGGTACGATCGATTAAAAGCCTTTCTTATTAAACATGATTACTCTATGGGAATGGTAGATAACACACTCTTCACTAAAAAGAAAGACTCCAACCTCATTATTATCCAAATATATGTTGATGACATTATATTCGGATCAACTTGTCAAGAAATGTGTGATGACTTTGCCAAGATCATGCATGATGAGTTTGAAATGAGTATGATGGGGGAACTAAATTTTTTTCTTAGGATTACAAATAAAACAATTAGATGATGGAATATTTTTTAATCAATCAAAATATATTAAGGAAATGCTTAAGAAATTTGGACTAGAAGACTCTAAGCCAATAAAAACCCCTATGTCTACGGAAACCAAACTCACGAGAGACGAAGAAGGTGAGTCCGTAGATAATACCAAATATAGAGGCATGATAGGTAGTTTATTATACTTAACGGCAAGTAGACCCGATATCATGTTTAGTGTTTGCCTTTGTGCACGCTTTCAAGAGGATCCCAAAACCTCTCACCTAGAAGCGGTTAAACGTATCTTCCGATACATTAAAGGCACTACGCATTTAGGATTATGGTATCCTAAGGGATCCGGCATAGAAACAATAGTGTATGCGGATTCGGATCATGCGGGAGATTACGTAGATCGCAAGAGCACTAGTGGTGTTTGCACGTTTATGGGATGTTGTCTAACATCTTGGTTTTCGAAGAAGCAAACCGCTCTTGCCATCTCCACAACCGAAGCGGAATATGTAAGCGCCGGAAAGGCATGTCAACAAGCCCTATGGATGAAACAAGCTCTCATAGACTATGGCGTTAGGTTAGACGACATTCCAATAATGTGTGATAACAAAGGGGCTATAGACTTAAGTAAGAATCCCGTTCAACACTCACGAACAAAACACATTGAGATTCGCCATCACTTCCTTCGCGATAATGTTCAAAAAGGAAATATCACTATAGAAAAGGTCACATCGGAAGACAACATAGCCGATATCCTAACTAAACCACTTAAACTTGAGCCTTTTAACTACTTACGTCTAGGTCTAGGAATGATGGAACAAATTCATTAAGCTTTTGGCATAATAAAGAAATGATAACCATCAAAGAATTATTTGACAAAATTTTTGGGAATTTTTTTTTCAAACAGGGGATGGCCCCCTTAAATCATAAAGGGCGGCCCCCTTAATTTTAAGGGGACCTCCCAGACTTTAAGGGGACCACCCACTGATAATTTTTTTCTCTCTCTGTGTCTAGGTTTCTATTTTACACAAAAACACAAGATTGAGAAAAGTTTATAAGCAAACTTTTACAAATTCTTATATCTAAATGCATATCTCATTATACAATAGTCCTAATCTATTATTTTCTAAAATGTCTTTCTCACAACTAGGATCACACGAAAATCAAGTTTCATATATTGTTGAGATATGCTAAAAACATTTTTCACATATGCATAATGTTCTCTTACTTGTTGTCAAAAGTATATAATCTAATATATATTTTTGACAATCTTGGTTGAGCAAAATTAAATCAAGGAGCATTTGGGATTATTTCTTAGGTTTTCATGTCTTAGTGTCGAATTAATCGCTCTCCAACATTTGTCGCATCTAGGCTAACACTAGTATTTGCACAAAAGTTTGGTTTGTTTTTAACTTAACCCTCATGTCAAGAAAAAATTCTCTGTGCATTATATCTAGTTACTATTTTATATGCTCTTCACTCTTTTGGTCTTTAATTCGTATATGATTATATGCCAAAATTATGTGAAATAGTTTTATCCTACAACTTGTCATATATATGTAGTATGTTGAATGCGTTAATTGTATGAATATCTAAATAAATCTTAATTCCATAAAAGGATGGACCGTGCTGCAAAATTAACAACACAAAAATCAGAAAACCCTCACACTAAATTTGATGAAAAATTGAGTTTTGGGAAATCTGGGAAATAGACTAGCAGGCGGCCCCTTAATTCCTAAAAGGTGCGGACCCATTATATTTTAAGGGACCGACCCCATAATTAAGGGGACCGCCTAGGTACAATCACGGGTTAGAACATTATTTTCATCACATTTTGACATATAACCTCTAGAACTTAGCTACTGTTTCCCTAAATTTCATAATACATTTTCTTAGATTTGATCTTAAAATGGTTCATTCTTTCCCAATTTAAACTTTTTCTCCCTAATAAATACATTCTCAAACCATCATATACATCAAAATCATCCTCACCAATGACATCTCCTTATCAAACCACATCCAAACCATTCAGGGTAGCCAATCTGAGTGTGAAACCCATTTGGAGGAAGAAACTAAACCCTTTTGTAACACATCATTGTGATCAATGGAAATTCACCATCCACCATTGCCAAAACACCACTCCTCATCATGTAACCTCTATAGTAAACTATCACCCAATCAAGCATCACGGAAATCCTGAATTTTAGGACATTCTCCACATCATCACAAGTTGTCTCCATCTCCATCTCACATCTCACCAGCAAATTCAACAGGTTACTCCGCACGAATAGCTCCTATCATTAAGTGACAACTGAACCTCAACTCACACCACACCTCTATCTCATTAAGTAGAGAAAGTTAGTTGATGACATTATCATCTACAAGGAACCTATCAAACCTCTTAGCCATGCCACCTATTCAACCAATAAAACGACACGTCCCTAATCACTTACTCTCCAAACCTACCACACACCCTCAACATTAACCAAGTTGAAAAACCCATGTGGGTATGCATTGTTGCATCTTCCCCCCCCCCCCCCCCCCCCCCCCCCCCATAAAATTACTAATATATACCCCCCCCCCCCCCCCCATCCCCCCCCCCCACCCAAAAACAATTCCTTGCTTTAAGTGAGGATATCAATTGGATTGAATTCCTCCTCACTCGACCACATCCCCACTAGAGTTCAAAGAGATTACCTTCCACAACCGCCTCCGCTCCAAACTCTCCATCAACAACCAACTAATCTAGGATATGCCTACAAATAATCGTCAAACCCTTTTGTGTCGCAAGCAAGTCAAAAATCCTTCTATGGCTATTTAGGATTTTTTTTTAATGCTTCAAAGCATTTTGTTTTTCTTGTTATTATTGCTTGTGTGTTGTTCAACTCCCCAAATAAAAAAAACACATTGTCCTAAATGAATGAAGTATCTTTTGCTTTGATGTTTGCTTGCACTTGTCATATTTTTCCTTCCTTCTTGCTACATGTTAGAAATATTTGTATTGTTCTAACTCGTTTTTGTAGCCAAGAAACCATAGCTCGATTCCTTGGTGCCCTCGAACGAGGGGGAGCACACATCAAGGGGGAGCATTTATTCTGTCGATTTTACTAGCAATTCTCGACGATGCCTTTTTGATTCTACAAAAAAGGGGAGAAATGACATAAAACTCACTAAATACTTGTTTAAAAATAATTTTACATTTAATGAGTTTAAATTTTGTAATCATCAAAAAGGGGGAGATTGTTGATAGAAATAATGCCTAAAAACATTATTAATATTTTTCACATCTTTACGTTTTGATAATCACAAAATATAAAACGTTCAATGTAAAATTAAACGTAAACAAGTAATTAGTAGTAAATTTTCATTTCGAAAATTATATCACTTAAAGGTATGAATAAATAAATGCTTAATGCATTTTATGATCAAAGAAAATTTTTATTCAACCTCACACTTTTATAAAATGTTGTAAACATTTTTATAAACATTACAAAACATTTTCTACAATTAAAAGAAATGTTTTATTCAAAATAAACATTTTGAAATTTAAATTTTCGGACCTAAAACGGCTAGAAAGTTCCAAAAAATTCCCCTTACACAAAAGGACAAACTGGGGAGCGCCCAGTCTAGGGCGGCCCCCTTAAATACACGGGCGGCCCCCTTATCTTTAAGGGGACCGCCCACCTATTTAAGGGGACCGCCCATAGGTAGACGCTCCTCCAGAATGTCCTATAAATACTGGACTATTCCCCACTATTTTCTCACCTTTTGCACTCATTCTTTCTGATCAAAAACAGCCCACACATCTCATTAAAATCCTTTGATCATTTAATCATAAAGCTTTGTTTCCAAGTGATCCAAGCTCAAATCCTCAAGTGCAAGAGAAGAATACTTCCTACCATCAAGTGAAGAAGTATTACACCTTTGTGTGTTGTTGCAATCTTATTGCATCCATATCATAACTTGTAAATCATTTGTAAATCTTGTAAAGTTGTGTAGTTGTTAGATCTTGGTGATCTTTCCTAGTAGTGTTAGTTAGGTGTGATTATAGTAGTGGCTTGGTGAAGTAGTGGTGTGAAGAAAACTAAGGTGTGAAGAAGTTGTGTAGTCGTGATCAAGTCGTGAAGCAAAGTTGTGTAGTGAAGTTGTGAAGTTGTGGTAGATTGGTTCTAGCTAAGATTAGAACTCGACATCTAGCTTAGTGTCGGAAATCAAGATAAGCAAAAGTTGTGTAAGGTTTTCTCCGCCATAAGGGAGCTTGTTGACATAGTGAAGAAAACTCTCGAGTTAGGTGCTCGAAGAGTAGGGTAGGGAGAAGAGGTGCTTCGTTGCCGAACCACTATAAATCCTCGCGTTATGGTTTGATTGTTCTTACTCTTATCTCTTGTCTTACATTATTTTCTCATACTATCCTATTAATTGTTTAGATAAGTATATTCTTCATATTGTGCAAGTGTTGAATTCACATAAAGTCGAATCTAGAATTTTTACAAACACTTTAAAACCTTAAATTAAAAAGCGATAAACTATTCAACCCCCCCTTCTTGTTTTCCACAATCTTCTTTTCTAAATCCATTTCGTTTTCCATATATTTATCTACTTTTTCTTTGGATTCACTTTTGAAAAATGTGAATGTTTGCAATAAACATTCCTTTTCTTTGATTTGTTTAGAAAGATTTTGCTCAAGTGAGTCAACTTGTTCTTTCAGTGCAAGCTTCTCTTTAATCATATCATCCATTTGAGAATCAATCATTTTTTCACAGCTGCTAAAATCAATATTAAGACGTTGTTCAAAAGTTTTGACTCGTTCTTTATATCTCTCTAGCTCAGCGGTTACTGATTCACTATTCTGTTCCTTATTAGCCTTTTCCAAATTATTTACATGATTAATCATTTGTTCTGACATTTTTTCTATCATATAAGATCATTGAATCTTGTTGTGGTTGTAAATTAGTATCTTGAACATTTGTCTGTTGTGTTTCTTACAAATATTAAGAGTATGGAATGATATTGCTATCACTATGTATCTTATTATCTGTAAGATCCACAGCTGGTGTTTGTTCAAAATCTTGCATTGCATGCACACTTTGATTTTCCATGTCATTAAGATAGGTTTTAGAATCAGGTACCTCTGAGATAACGTTAGAACCATAGTTGGAAATGTTGGCCTTAAGAACCGCTTTTGCATTTGAGATATTATCACAGTCAGAATCATAAGTACTAAGATCCTCAGTTTGAAAAGCAGCATTGTTTGGAATGATTGTCCGAACAGCTTGACCATTTGGAACCCCTGGATCTGCAAGAAATGTGAGTTGCTCTTCAACCAAAAATTATCTAGCTTCTTGAGCTTTAGCTAACATTACTTTATCCTTATACCATGTTGCATTCCTTGGTCTCTTAGGCTTAGTGCACTGCCTAGTCATATGTCTTTCACCTTGACAGTTGTAGCATTTAAAAATCCTTGCATGTCCGCTTGCATTCTTTCCACCAGAACTAGTAGCATTACTCTTATACCCAGTACCAGAATAACTTTGACCTTGTCTCCCATGTACTTGTTGCACTGTGACCATGCCATCTTGAATAGTGTCTTGGTTTCTTAGGTTTGATGAAGTTCTAAGTTGATTATTGGTTGAAAGGAACCTTGAGGAAGCTACAGCTGTTAGAAAAGCCATTGCCTTGTTGAGACAAGCAATTGGATCATCTCCTGGAGAGAATATAGGAACAACAAAACTTGAGTCCACAAGAGGTAATTCAGTCATCGATTGTATAGAAACTTGAGGTGACTGATAAGTAATTTGTGGAACAGGTGAGGTTTGACGATTCATTTGAGACTGATATGGATATGATGGTGGAACAGATGAATGATTAAATTAAGGTTGTGATGGATAAGTAGATAAGTATTGTTGATTAGGATGAATTGATCCATTCTAAGATGATGGAGACTGTTGTTGAAGCTGAGGATTGTTGTATAAAGACTGATAACTGTTGAAGTGAGGTGGTATCATCTGCTGAGTTGCAACAAATGCAAGTGGATCTTGATTGCGTTCACGCAGAAGACGGACTTCATTTGCATACAGTTCGTGTTGTTCAAGATATGCATGCAGCTGATCAAAGTTGGTAGTATGAAAATCTTTTACAAGCTTGACATCAGTCACAAACTTACTCCATTTAGGTGGAAGATTGTTTAAGAACTTGGTATTAACTTGAAATTGCTCCATTTGCATGTTGTAGATGTTCATGTCATTAATTAGCTGAGTGAATCTCAAGTAATACTTATGAAGTGATTCCTCCTTGATGTGATTAAACTTATCAAATGCATCATACAGTTTACACTCTCTTCCCTACTTAGTCAAAGAGGTACATTGCATCAGTAATTGAACTATCTCCTATAAATCATTGGCAGCTCTGTGATGATTCACAAGTGAATAGATATCAGCTGGTAGACCTTGAAGAATGATATTGGTTGCCTTCATATCACAATCAGCTTGAATTTTCACAGCAGCAGATAATTTAGCATATTTCTTTGTTCTGGTCACCCTATTCTCTTTAACGGTAGGCCAAATGAGCAGACCGTTTTCAACTGATTCAAGTATTATTCTTCCGTGCTCTCAATTTTGGATGTATAATTTCATTCTACTTTTCCAAGAATCATACAGGTCCTTGTCCAACATAGGTGGACGATTTTCAGCACCGGAGAGTATCATGTACCCAGCAAGAGTATTCTTTTGTCTAAGTAGAATAATTGAATCCATTTTAATGTGATAAGATAAAAGATGATCATATAGTGATTGGAGTTTGTTGTGTTAAAGTGAGGTTTGATTAATGAAGTTAGTCTTTGGACTACACAGGATTTTACAATTCTTGATAAAACCGGGAAATCAAGTTTTTACAGGATTTTACAAATCAAAGAACAACCGTATAATTCACCTAATGAAAGTGTATAGTTCTCCCAAGTAAAGTGTTAGGAATTATGTATACAAGACTTAATTATGTTTGTTATATAGTTAGTTCTACCAGTAAACTTGTTAGTACTGGTAGAAGCGTTAGCATAGTTAGTACTGGTAGTTCAGTATAAGTTAGTACTGGTTATGTAATAGTTAAGTCTGCTTATGCAGAAGTTAGTTAGATTTAGAGATATGCATGAGATATCTTAGGAAAAGATATGCATGATCTCTATACGCATTTTGTAAAGCCCCTTAGGGTTTCCTTGGTGTATAAAAGGAACCCTAGTCATAGTTAGTTGATATAGATCAACATAGATCAATAGAGATCATCTTAGCAATCATAGTCTTTGTAATCTGTAACCTAGTCAGATTCAAGTTATAATACAAAGTTTTCTTGTGTTACTTAATACTGTTCTTCTTAGCATTGTTGATTAGTTTCCGCATAATCAATAGTGTTAAATCAGTGTTTCATTATTGTTGCTTTGGATTTATCTAAAGTAGCAAACCCTTTGCAAGCTAAAGGTTCAAGATCTATTCAGTAAGGGATCCAACAAGTGGTATCAGAGCTTGTGTGGAAACTCTGAATAAGAAGAACTCTATTGTTTGAAACAGATCTACACTCAAACCAGTAAGATGGCAGAACAAGACACTCCTCCACCAACTATCACAGCAATGAAAATCCCTATCATCAAGAAGGGAGAATATGATATTTGGAGCATGAGAATGCGTCAATATATCTGTCACACAGATCACAACTTATGGGACATAATTGTCAATGGAGATCTCCAAGAAGAACCTGCACCAACAGGAGATCAATCTGGTCCTTCTTGGATGAACACTTAGAGAGAGAAACAAAGAAGAGAATATTATATTAAGTGTGTGTGAAAAATGAACAACCACATCCTCTCCTGGTGTGGAGGGAAAATTTAAGGAGGGCTTTTAAACAAAGGAATTGGCCAGGCATGGGCCTCATAAAGGCTTTCCATGGACATTATTAGACCGGAATAGCTTCTAACTTAACCTTTCGACTTACTACGAGCTACGACTAACTATATTAGTAGTGACCGATACTTTTTCGTATTTCTAACAATTTTACTTTCGTGTCTTGGTCAAACCTTGCTAAAAACCGCACTTGGAGCTTAAACCTCGCCTTTTAATTATACTTTCACCATTACTATCACACAAATAATACACAAAAAACAAAAAATAAGCCTTATATATGCCAACCCAAAACACAGCCACACATAGAATATATCGACACCCACTTTTTTCCCTCTTCTCTCCATCTCTGCTCCAAGATAAACACAGCGATAAAGAAAATAAAAGTGGTCTTCTCCTCCTCCTTTGTGTAGGCAGCCACGAAACCACCACATCACCACCACCATCATAAATCTTTTCCTCTTATTTTATAACTTACAACATCTCCATGCAAGGGTTTTAACAAAGATTGAGATTTTGGGGTTTTTATTGTAATTTAGGTGAATATCAAGACTAGGGTTGCGTTTGCTAGTGTTTTAGAGAAGATTTAGGGTTAAAAAAAATTGGTTTGTGCTTGGGTTGTTTGTTTAGGTCGAACTCCACAAAGAACCAAGAAGGGTCCCATGTTTAATTTTTATCTTGCCATTTACTTATTATTGTAAGTGTTTTAGTACCCTTTTTCATTATCACTTTGATATATTATGTGTATAATTTATTTTCTCTATTGTGGAATCCATAATGCATGTGTGTAGGATTAATTTTGATGAATAAAAATTGTTGGTAATGGTTTAGATGATGGGAAGTAGGTTTTGTGAAGTTATTGTGAAGTATTGATAATGATTTGGTGAAGTTTGATGCAGTTTTATAGGTTTCGAATATGACAATTTAGTGCAGAAAATTAGAAGTGCGTGTTTGGGTGTCGTAAAAAATGTTTTTGTAAACATTAGGCTTCAAATTATGTTAGCACTTATCGAGACGATTGTTTTTGGTATAAAAATCAAGTCGTAACTCTTAAAAATGAAGATTTTAGAGCCGTCCGAAGTTTGGAAAATATTTTATTAAAATTATGCACTTTTTAGTTAAATGGTAATTTTGCGCAGAAAAGTAATTTGGTGTTTTGGTCATTTTCTAGTCCGTTTTAGCCTTCAGCTAAAACATAAAAGTATTTAAAAATGTCGTTTTACGTGTGTTGCTTAGGAATTTTAGCCTTAAAATGCTAAACGATGGGTCAAAACTGAAGTTAAAGTTGAAAAATTAATTTATATAAAAGCTGTCAAAATTTTTAGTTGCGCGGAAACGAAAAAGGGTAATTTGGTCATTTTCTAGTCCGTCGGCCGAAACACGAAAGTTGTCAGAAACGACGTTTTTAGTCTACTGTAAGGAATTAGGGTCTGAAAGTGCGTAAAAGGGGTGATATTTAGCAAAGATCAGTACTGCGTTTTTTTGTATAAAAATTCAGCATTGTTTTTGAAAAAGTGAGCTGATGAGTTTCAATTTGAGGTTTCGGCCTAAAATAGCTAACCTATAGGAAAACTTTAAGGTTATATTGGTGAATTGTCTTTTTGAAAAAAATCATTGGTACATGTTGAATTTTGTAAAAAGTAGGTTTAGAGCGTTTTTTTTGAGCTTCGTTCTAGAGCTCTCGTAAACTTTAGCGAATATTATTAAATATTAATAAATTATTGGGTGCCCTTTATCACGTCTAAAAATAGTAAGATGCGTCATTTAATTTTATACAAACATACATATATATACATTCATATATATATATATATATATATAAATATTATATATATATATATATGTGATAAGAGAGAGGAGAGAGAGAGAGTTAGAATAAATAAAAAGTTTCTTAAAATAAGAAAAGATAAGAAGTAACTATAATCACATATCCGAGAGTGCACCGACTTAAATTCTGCATCATCTATAATCTTAGATGCAAATATAACGCATCCATAATGTGTTATCTAGGCTTTTTTTAATTAGATGCATATACGTATATTAGAAAATCAATTTGCACCATCTACGCATCAAATTAACGTTCGAAACTCAAAATGGTGCATCTAAATGAATAAAAATGCATCTAATGCAAGTCGTTGCATCTCAAATGTGTGGTTTTAGTCACTTCTCACCACTTCTTATTTTAATTTACTTCTCACTGATCCCTATTTTATAAATAATATATATATATATATATTATATATATATATAAATATAATAAATAAATATATATATATTATATTTTTTATTATATATATATATATATAGTTAATACTTGAAATAGAGGTTTAAAAATTAATGATTGTGATTTAGTATTATCGTAAGTAAATATTATTTTCGAGACGATAATAACGTCCTAAAATTCCAGACTTTCCATAAATGAAACTTTCCTAAAAATATAACTTTCAAAAAATAGAAACTTTTCAAAAAATTAGAAATTTGTCATAAAAGAGGCGTAACCTTAAAAACGAATAATATATTTTTCTAAAAGCTCCGTTTTTACTAAATAACCTTATGTTGTGCACGCAAATAATATATATATAATATATAAATATATAATATAGATATATATATAAATATATAATATATATAAATAAACTAGATGGTTACCCGCGCATGAGCAACGGCAATAAAAAATTTAACTAACTCAACTCTTTACGCAATTTCCTACCCGCTTAGTAATTTCATTTCACACAACACTTTTTGAAGGTATTGATTCGTTTTTTTTTTTGAAAAAGTTTCCCGTAGCTTTTTCCGCAATTCCATATTAACATCGCATTCTCGCATGTAAAAGACAAAGCTCTCTCCGAAAATAAATAGTTTAACCGTATGAAGGTTCATAATATAATTAGGTTAAATTGTAAAAAATACAAATCAACATAAAAAAACCCGCTAAAAATGTAGAAAAACAAAAAATTAAAAAAATATATCAAAAATGGAAGTTGAATGAAAGAGCTAAATTTAAAAAATATGGTGAACTTAAATTCATAATAAATTAAATTGATAGACAAGGATTATTTCAATTTGAAAATATAGGTTGAAAATTTTAAATCAAAAGGTAGACACATGTCCACTTTATGAAATGGTTTCTTAAAATGAGATGTATGGTCAAGATTCACCTCTTATCTTAATTTTTATTGGGTCCCACATTATAAATGTATTATACAATTAGTATAAGATATATATATTATATAAAAAATAATAATTATATATATATATATATAATATATAATATATGTGTGGTGTGTGTGTATGACTCAAGTTGTCATTTATTTATATATTTCTTTTCTAATTGCGCACCATTATTTTAGGTCGCGGTTAGGAGTTTCTCCACTCTTCTTTTTCGTTGATCTTCTACTCTCGTCTATTTACGGTGAGTTCATAGTCCCCTTTTTATTACTTACTTGATTTCATAAAATTTTGGGGGAGATTACATGCTATGCTTTAACTTTTGAACGCAAGTATTTTAAACTGTATGCTATCCTAATTATTGCCTGGTATTAATGCCTAAGTACCTTCACTGCTACTTAAGTCCCCTTTCTATCATCAACCGTTAGTTGCTATTGTAGTAAGCGTGAATGTTGTGGATAAATCTATCGGGACTGACAATCCCCGTCCCTAATTATGGTTTCATGTTGACCATGTGACGCATTTAACATTTGATGTACTCTTAGGGTTATTGGCAGAATACCCTACTTTTATTTGGGGCAAAATTTGTTAAGGTTTCGGGGTCATGAGCTTAGGGCATTAATAACTGTTTCGACATGAATGTGTTTCATTGTCACCATTTACTTAAATCTTGCGGTTCATTCATTTTACTTATATAAACCTGTAGATTCACTCAACAATTTGTTGACTTTTTAGCATGTTTTAATCTCATTTGTTGACTTAAACTTTGAAAACACTGTGTTTTGTAAAAACTTTGCTTTAAATTTAAATTTGATGAAAACTTTATCTAAACCTTATGTCACGTTTGAACATTTGGGATAATTCAAAACTGTTGGGACCTTGTGATGCGTATTTTATTTTAAAATATATTTTTCCTAAGTTTTAAATTTATAAAACTCGATCTACCTGACAACGCACTAACAGGCAGAGAACCCGATCTTGGGTAGTATAGAATGGCAAATCCGAGATCGTCCTAAGAGCTAAGTTGTAATTAGTTTTAATTTGAAATGTCACGTTTAGAAAATGATTTTTGATTTTAATTGAAAGAAAATAAAAATGCGAAATAAATTAAATACTAAAAATAAAAAGAGTTTGAGCTATCAGGAGAGAAAACATGCTAACCTAGTTACTTTATTACTGTTGTTATGAAAACGTTCTCCTGTGCAATGTCAAACTATGGTTTCATTAGTGGTTTCTAAGGTCGATAGACTTGAATAGGTATATTTAGTCTATCCTATACTTCCTGCGATTCTGAATCAGTCCAAATCGTATAGGTGGTAGGTTATCCAGGTTGCAGTGATTAATCCTAACTATTCCCAAAACTTATCTAACAACCTATACATATTATTAACCCCCTCTTAAAGAGTTCCTGTGCTTTTTAAGTATATTGAGTGATAATATGCGGAGACCAATTAGTTCCTACAATAGGGACGGAATAACCACTCCTCCCTAGTATCCGATGGATCCCATATTGACTACATAATCTAATAATGGGGCAAGTGAGGTCCAAACCACTCGTACTACCAAAACCCAGGGTTACACGATAGTTAAAGAATATCTAATGAAACCATAATCTAACAGGAAACAAACATCATAACAACAGTAATTACATAACTAGGCCAACACTTTAAGTGCTTAGCCGCTCATGGTAACGGAAACACAGCAAGAAATAGAAGAAATCATAGATTGAAAGCTCATAATTCTTACAGTATTCATATTTGAATGATTAAATACAAAAAGTAAATAAAGTGTGATCTCCCTTAGACTCCAGGTGGAATTCTTTGAAGGATGGAAGCCTTTGTCACCTCTCTAATTGGCTGTGGAGGAAGTGATGTCGGAATAGCTTGAATGAGGCCGCTATTTATAGGTATCGAACCTGTTACGGCGTAACTGATAAAGGTGTTACGCCGTAACCATCATACATAGCATTCCATATTTAAACAATTGTTACGGCGTAACCAGATATGGTGTTACGCCGTAACCTTCAAATAATTTCCATATGTACGTGATCTTCATTCCATATTTGAGGATCTTCATGGTTACAGCGTAGCCATAAGGGGTGTTATGCCGTAACTCTATCTTGGGCAAGATTTCCTTCCAAATACATGTTTACGGCGTAACTAGATATGGTGTTACGCTGTAAAGTCGTCCTTGATATTCTTACTTGCTTAATTTATGTTACGGTGTAACCATTTTTGGTGTTACGCCGTAACAATCTTCAAATATTTATATTTTGAGCCCTTTTTCCCTTGTTTCTTGTTGCTTTCCTGCATTTCACCTAAAAACTACAAAATGATAGAAAATATCTCATTTTTTAGTATTAGTGAAACATTTGTAGGTAATATATAGGGTATTTTGCTACGAAAAAGTATTAAATATTTGATGTTATCACCTTGTTTGTAAACTCTGATATTTCAATGTATCGCATGTGAAACATTGGGACTTAGTTGAAAACTCAGATTCCACGTATCGAATGTGAAACATTTTTTAAAAAATGTATTTTAAAACGTCTTATTTTTGAGGTCGTTTTCTGTGACTTGTACCTTGTGCCATGACATCGCGCCCCAATGTTACCCTTCAGCTGGAGTCCGATTTTGGGAGTGTGACATTTTCCTGCCTAGAGTTTTGAACTTTTGCATAAAGTTGCAAACTTTAGTGGTTTTCTTGGAAAAAAATTCAATCTTCAATAGAAACATCATTGAAAAAAACCCAGAACCAACACAGAAGACCACCACAACCGAACCACTAGGTTCGGCTATAGTGATCCAACCAAACCTCCCCTAACCGACCCACGCAAGGATCGGTCAAGTGCTTCCAACCAAACCATCCGTTTGGTCGTTAAGTTCCAACTGAACCACCCGTTTGGTCACCAAACCCCAACCAAACCACCACCACCTTCGGTCACCACCATACAACCGAACCACCTCCTGGATCGGTCACACCACTCCAACCGAACCTCCAAAACTTAAAAAAAACCTGGATCGAGTCTAAACTAAAAACTAAGCACTAGTTTTATAAATTAGGGTTTTGATTTTTTTAGGGTTAAAAATGTTTTTATTATTAATTTAATAAAGAGGAATTAAGGTTTTTAGTGGGTAATTAATGAAAAAGGTTATTTTTGAAAGTTAGTGGATAATTAATTTGTGGTTTAAGGTGAAAATTAGGGTTTTTTGAGTTAAAAATGTTTAAACTTTAAGGTTTTTAAATAAACTAAATTTAAAAAGTTGCAATCTTTTGACTCTGTTCGTGTTAAAAATACAATCTTTCGACAAAATTTTCACAAAAACAACACTTCTTCTCGTCAAAACGATCCTTACAAATCTCAATTTTTACAAAGACTATACATTCAAATTCACAATGGCTACTATGGCAGAGAACGTTATTGCTGCAGGTTCTGAAACCCGTCTCCCGATGCTAGAAAAAGGCATGTATGGTAGCTAGAAGACCCGTATTATTGTCTATATCCGAGGCAAAGAGAATTGTGAAATGTTAAAAGACTCAATCAACAATGGTCCTGATCAATTGAAACCAGAGATCACTGTTAAACACACAGATGGCGTTACCGACATCCGTCCTCCTCAAAGACTTGAAGACCTTTCTGGTCAAGACAATTTACATTATGACAGTGACATCAAAGCTGTCAGTATACTTCTTCTTAGATTTCCAGTTGGCATCTACACTCTCATCAACCACTATCAGACTGCAAAGAAAATATGTGATCGCGTCAAAAAACTTATGAAAGGCACATAGATGACCAAGAAAGAACGTCAACCCATGCTATATGATGAATTTGATAGATTCACATCTGAGCCTAGAGAATCTATCCAATCATACTATCTGAGGTTTACAAAGTTGATTAATCACATGAAAATGATTCCCATATAACAACCCATAATTTTAATCAAATGCAAAATCAACCTATGTTACTATGATCACAATTGTACGGGAAAATTTTTCGCTTTATTACATTACTTGCATTGCCAATATCTCAATATGCAATGTAACTTGCATAACTAAAGTAGACGAGCTCACGCAACCTACCTATGCCATCTATATCTATTTATATGTCAAGCAAACATCATAACATATCAAGTCGATATCTTAATATCATTATTACAAAGTACATTACTCTTATAATGTACCATTCGCAACATTATATCAAAACGGGCTTTAAATCGTTCTAAACCATAATTCCATGAAAGGTTAATATCTAAAGCATATATACAAGT
>BQNB010116652.1:4904-21322 GCA_026074375.1 Tanacetum coccineum
AAGCCACGTTTTGAATGAATGACAAAACAAAACAACCACAAACTGTTTTACTATGAAAATGGGCTACGAAACAGTAAATCCTTTTATTAATTAATCAATTTATAAGATTTGCAACAGTTAGCAGCCCAAAAAAACAAAAACTATTATAGAAATAAGCTACGATAGAAAATGAATTAAAATAAGCTGTCCGAAAAGCTATAATAAGCAGTTCGAATAAACTATGTAAATCAAAAAATAATCACTAAACCCACCCGTGGCGAGTGATACCAAATGTTATCCCAAAACTAAACCTATATCACACCAATAAGCCATACCAATAAGCAATAAGCTAGAAAAGAGATAAAGGAAAAATGGAAAATTAGAGAGAGAAAGTAGAAAGAGAAACAAGAGAGAAAGATTAGATTAGAGAGAAGTTTAGTGAGTTACAAATGAAAGCAAATTCAACCAACACCCTCTCCATGTGTGGAGAGGGTCCTATTTATAGTCTCATACCCATATGAAGTGTATGGACTTTCTTCTTGGGCCGAGCTTGGCTTATCTTAGGCTTTGAGCCAGAAACATGGAAAATATTAGATTACAATCCAAACCCGTTGAACCCGACTAGCCTATTACTTAACAAGACTAATTACGACTAATAAGACCGATAACATTCTTGTTCGACTTATATAAAATTAAGGCTAACAATCTCCCCCAATGTTGAGGTCTTCTTTGATCTCCCCAACGTTGACGTTCTTGATGGAGGTTATCTTGATTTGACTTTATCTTCCCCAATGTTGAAGATATGACGTTTGAGCTTTGCCTTCTTTGGTCTTGTCTTTGTCTTTTCTTGTTTGTAATGGCTCTGTTCATTCATGCTTAAGACGACCGATAACATTCTTTCGGTGTCATTTATGTGATCTTGATCTTGAGCCTTCATCTTTTGACTTTGAGTTCTTAAGATCTTTCATCTTGCATCATCTCCTTGACTTGAATCATTTTGATTTGACTTTCTTGATCAACTTGTGCTCTTGACCGGCATACTCATACTTATTGCATTCTTGTTTGACTTATATGAACATAAGGCTAACAATCTCCCAAAAATACGATTCTTGATTTGACTTTGAAGATCTTTGAGGTAGTTTAGGATCAACACTCTTGATGTTAACTGATTGATTTTTAGAGCTCGAGTATGAGTATGTGGTAATGAATTCGACTTCGTTGGTACATGGTTGCAACATCGACGTTTAAATCTGCATTTAAAAGGTTAGTGATAAACAACAGATATGGACGAAAGTGTCTTTGTCACTTCGTCGAATACAGTTGCAATAACCACGGTTCCTCGTTAATCAGTATAAATACTGCCTGTGATCAGATAGAATTCATATGAATCTTCTTGACATGGTTTTGCAGCAGTACTAGCCGTTCTCGTTACCGGAGCGTCTCAAAGCAGACAACACGGTAAGAGTAAATCAGATAGTTACTATCTTTCTGATTAAGTCGTCAATTCATTTATTGGACCAAATCGATATCCAGTTAGCACAAGCTTGATTCATATAGAATCTTGGAAGTCACCTACCAAGAGCTTGTTTGATGTTGGCTCAAGCAGGATTTCCATCTTCACTGTGAATACTTAAGTATCACTCGGATGTTCTGGCAAGATCTCAAGGATAATGCGTAGGACTCTTTGATACCAAATGTTATATTGATGAATAACAATTGTATTTTAACATTGTGTCCCTAATGAATTATTATAATTTTATCTCTTCTGGCCTAACTTAATTTGTGCTCTTGGTTTTAGTAATCGGAGGTTAGAGCTGAGTGCCACCTATTTAATATAAACAATCTCGGAGTGAATTCAAAAGATATGCGTGTATCACCGTTACCAAATGAGACAAGTTCTTGAGGAGAGAAACTCGAATGGCTTAGGAAAGGTTTGCTTATTGCATCCAGGGTCCATGACGACTTACTTCAATATCAACATCACATTGTGGTTTTGATAGATTATGTATTGACCAGGTTTCTGCCTAAGGTGTTTGGAGGGATGCTTTGTTTTCACCCTTTATCCATACATTTCTTTTTAATTCTTCAACCCCTTCAATGCTTACCAAGACATCATCACTAACACCTTGTTGTGATTGTTCCAGTATTAGCTTAATCTTAGTCGGCATTTTTCCCTTATACTCATTCTTCTCCAATTATACCTAAGGACTGCTATTTCTAACTATAGATTGTCCTTGGGTAGATCCCTCCGATTATGGTTGGATCATAAGACTTATACCTAACCTTAACCACCTTATGACTTCATCGACTTTGTGAGATTAATTGGTTGTTGGGTATAGAGATCAAACCATAAAATCATTTTCTGACATTTTGAAATACTCCCCCTACACATGTGCATCGAGATTCGAAAATGTTTTGCACATGAAGGAAAGAGTTGCACTTAGAGTCTTAAAGATCACATTCTTCTATATCACATTTTAATCACATTTTCTCCTCTTATTTAAAATAATAACATTGTAAGTATTTGAAATACTAATTGATTAAAGTTTATGACATGAAAAATTTCAGGGGAAGAAAAATTATTCCACGATATTGCATGAATTCATTTTTTTTTCAAGAGTAGACTCCCCTTCAACATAGTAAAGTGGAGATCCACTAATTTTTAAAACAGTGATGTTACAAGGAAAAAATGATATGAGACCACACAATGTTGAAGACGGAGTGAGATGCCTTAGTGAACAATGTATATTATTAATTGACATTTGATATACAGCATTTTAATTTCACTTGAATATTTTTGGATACATAAAATTGGCATTTGGGAGATGTACCCAAAATACATTAAAAAGCTTTTGTTTTAAAAGCTCCCCTTTAGAAATTGATTCACTTGTTACGATGACAGTGTTGAGCATTCATTTTACCAATTGTTAAATATATTGAGGAAGGGAGTGTTGAACACACAATTTTAACAAATACCATTTTTTATGAAAAGATACCACAAATTATATTGTAGACAATTTGACATTGAAAGATCTTTTTGAAAAAGTGTGTTCAACGATTTTTAAAACCATGATAGATTACTTCTCTTCTATTTAAAGAGTAAGCGCACTGAAAAGTACATTCCCCTATTACATTCGGGCTATGTTATGCACTGAAATGTACATAAGTCATCTTAGAAAATAGAAATGACATGTTTTAAAACATTTGAACACTTGCTCGAACTTCATTTACACACCCGTTTCAATGTTAATCAACATTTCTAGGTACATAAATATTATCGATTCCAAGAGACATGTTGAGAAGATCTACATTGGTACTTTTTGAAATTTTCCTGATTTTCTATTTTGTTTTTTATGATTTTATATTTTTAATTTTTTCAAAAATATTTATAAATTAAAATAAAAGAAAAATAAAAAACATTTACAAATTCGATGTTTGATAGATCAAGCAGATTCGTTTGCCAGAACCTCTAGTTCTTCTGGAGTCAAACATCTCATACCGAGTCGTCTGACGAGATACTTAAACCTATCTTCGGGTAAGGCTTTAGTAAACAGGTCAGCTAACTGGTATTCAGTTTCGACAAAGAATAATTCAACAATACCCTTTTCAACATGTTCCTTTATGAAGTGATATCTGACATCGATGTGCTTGGTACGGGAATGCTGGACTGGATTGCACGAGATGGCTATGGCTGCCTTTGAGTCACAATACATAGGTATTTTATCAAAGTGAAAGCCATAATCTGTGAGCTGAGTTCTCAACCATAGAACTTGAGCGCAGCACGCAGATAAAGACACATACTCGGCTTCTGCTAAAGACATTGAAGTGCAGTCCTGCTTCTTGGACGACCAACTGACTAACTTATCACCTCCTAGAAATTGTATGCCACCAGATGTGCTCTTACGTAAATCGAGACAGCCCGCGTGATCCGAATCTGAAAAAGCAGTTAGTTCAAAACCGGTGACCTTCGGATACCAGAGTCCTATGTTAATGGTATTAGTAAGTGTTACCAATTATTTCGCATAACTGCATGGAGATGTTTCTCCATCGGTTTTTTGCTTACTAGCGAGCACAATAAACATGTTCATGTAAAATATAAAAAAATGGTCTACTTAGCTGTTAAGTACATGATTGCTCGACCATACACATAATTTCATTGGTCAATCGGAGTTCCACTCAAGTCAGCAAACTAGGAGTTTTTCGTAGCCATTGGAGGTACCAATGCAATCACATGAATGTCCATACCCTGCGTTATTACGCATCTCTAAGCATACTTAGCTTGGTTGATGAAGATACCGCGTGGGGATTGGTGATCTGAATTCCTAAAAAGAAATTTAAGCACCCCCATCATTAGAAATTTCAAACTTGTTTGCATTTAATTCTGTCAAAACCTTTTTTGAAAGTTTTAGGGTTCGTAGAACCAAAAATAATGTGCATCAACGTAATTAAACACGCAATATGTCTTCCCATGTTTTTAGTTATGATCAGAGTTGGAGTCAATGACACCTTTGAGAATCCTGTTAGATACCAGGAAGTTGAGTGTTTATTCTACCAGCTTCTTGGCGCTGTTTTGAGTCCATATAGATGCTTCTTTAAGACGGTAGACTTGGTCAGGATGATATGGATCTACGAATCCATCTGGTCTGGTTTACGTACACTTCTTCCTTCAGAAGTCCGTAAAGAAATGTTGTCTTGACGTCCATCTGGTATACTGGAAATTATTTGTGTGCAGCATACGCAACGAATAACCGAACAACTTCTAACCGAGCAACTGGTGCAAATGACTCTTCGAAATCAATTCCTTCCTTTTAAGCGTATCCCTTAGCTAGCAAGAGCGAGCTTTGTAGCGAAATACAGTATTTTCCTCATCACGTTTGTGTTTTTCCAGATCCACCTACATGTTAAGACTTTTGCAGAGTAGTCTATCAGACTAATTCCCATACATCTAAATCGATCAAACTGGTAAAGTCTTCCTGCAACGCTTCCAATCCATGTAGAATCAGCCATGGCTTCTTTTATGTTCATTGCCATCTGTTTCTAGCTAGACTCTTGTATCTAAATTGATTGAGAAGGATTTTTATGACTTTCTAACAGATGATCTTTTTGTCCAACGATGTTCAGAAGATGTCGTTGATAGTAAAGTATTCATGTTTTGACGAGTGAACATGATGGACAATGTCTCCCCTCGTACTTTGTACCAGTGAACAGAAGAAATTGACAAATTCGTTTTCTTCAAGTTGAGTCATTTTCTTATCCTGTTTCTGCTTGGATTAATGTTTCTCATTGGTATGCAGTTGGGTGCTTGAGTTGGTGCTTGACTTGTAGTTTCAGGTGTTGTTTGAATGTTCAATTGAGGTGTATCTGCAGCAATGGTTGTTGAAGTAGATGGAGTTGGGTGTTGTTGTTGACGTTGATTAGGTGTATCGGCAGTAGTTACAGCGGAAGACTTTGACATAACTTGAGTAGTTCCATTGAGTAATTCATCGAACATCGGACTAAATAGCAAATCCAGTTCATTTGATGTTGTTACTATCTCAGCTGCTTGAGGAACATTTTCTTGACTTTGGGGACCGGGACTTAAACTATTATGTTCAAGTGTCGTTGTTGGACATTGTGGAACAGGGTCAGAACTGACGTGATCTGACGCCATTTGAGGCAATTCGTCAAAGTTAACATGAATGGTTTCAACTATCACTCTTGTTCTCTTGTTAAATACCCTGTAAGATCTTGACTGAGTAGAATACTGATTCGTTAAAAGCAACACACGTATTAATAAAATATAATATGCTAGAAAATTACCAAATTACCCTTGAGGACAAAGGTAAAAAGGAAAATCTTCACAAATATATATAATATAATACGTATATTAACCGGGAAGTATGATTCCCGGGTGGTTATTCCCCAACGATTTGTGAAATTGAGACCACGTTTGTTGTTCAGACAATGATTTGAATTGGAAAAAAAGATTGATTTGATTATCTATTTCTACGAATTAAAAACAATTAAAATAAGCAAATGATAACTATTAAGCACGAAAACAAATAACGGGAAATCAAACTTTAACTAAAAACGCAAAACGAGAAATCCTAAGACGGTAGTTTAAAATCCAAAATTTCCAAAATTTAAAACCGAAAATGAATTTTTCTTTTTAAATAACTCTAATTGACTAAAAGTAAGTTAAAGAAAACTATCACAAAACGGATTTAATTGAGCTTATAAAAACACAGAAAAATGTAAACGGGAACGAATCCCGTGCTTAAAAAAAGAAATTTGGCAAATTAAAACCTACGAGAGCAAAACAAAATTTTCCTAGAAACTTTACGATAAAATAAAATTGTTCTAAAAAGATTTATATTTTGATTGAAATAATTTCTATTTTTTATGATTTTTTTAAAGTTTTTTAAATAAACATAAATGTTTAAAAATTACTAAAGCAAATTTAAAAATTCGAGAGTAAAAAATACAGAAAACAGCTTGAAACTAATAGAACCTATGGGGGGGAAAATAGCTTGATTACTCAGCTTATCGAATAAAGCTGTGTAAAAGTCTAAAACAGTCTTATTACTTAAAAGGGGAAAAGGTGTACTAATAATAAACTTTGCATTAAGGTATAATGAAAAAGTCCACAGGCACGATGAAGTGGAGTGAGTGGTGTTGTGATGTTAAAATGTAGAGGGTGAGATTGAGTCTGTGGTACGAGTCTTTGCTCACTCCCCGATTTCCTCCTTCCCCTTTTTTTGTTATTTTTGAAAACTTATAAATAAGGCAAAGTTTGTAGAAAATCCTAAAAATAAACACTTTTAATAAAAGAAACTTTTTATGAAAAGCCCTAAATAAACTGTTAAACAACTTATAACTAGACAGTTACTACTTAACTACTTTTTTTGGCTTTTTATAAAATTTTACAAGTAGAAATATGTTAAGGCAGGGACAAAATAAGCTACTACTAACCTAAGACAAACCTAATAAGCAGGTTTAGAAAGAAATAAGCAATAGAAAACAAATTAAGAACTGAAAATCCAAATAAGCTTTATTATGAAAACTAAAAACCAAACAGTCCCTAGGCAGACTTTGAGGCTTATTTTTAAGCAAGCAAATAAGTACCTTAAGAATTTATACTTGACTTTCTTGAAAGCTTGACCTAGAGGCTTTATGAAGATGCTTTTTTTAAAAGTTTGAGACAAAAAGAGCTTACTGAAAAAGCTCTATGAAACTTGCTAAAATCTGACATGTTTCTGATTTGCTTTGATTTTGAAAAGCAACCAAAAGTTCACTTTTGCAGCTTAAAAACAGATAATCTTATGAGCTTATTTTGAAAATCCAAATTGAAAAAGATGATTTATGACTTAAGGACATCTTATTCTATGTATATCAAATATTAATAACTTCAATTACACTCTAAAAATTAAGCTAGAAAATGTACTTATGCATTTTTATCTATCTGATGCAGTTAGCACACAAAAGACCATAACTTAAATCCTCTTAATGCAGACTTATTAGGCTAAATCTAGCTCCTATTTGACACCAAACTAAGAGAGATATAAGGTAACAATAACAACTAACCACTTTTAAAATCTCTAAATGCAACAAGAACAGATAACAAACTCACAAATCAATTTAACAAATAGAAAACTAAAAGAAATCTACTACACCTAATCAACTAAAAAATCCTTCACTATTTTTTTTATAAACCAAAGTTTGGAAGTTTTAATCAACCTTGAAATTAAAGAAACAAACAGTATTAACTTGTAGTTAATACTACTTGTACCAAACACCCCCTTATTTCACTATAAACAATCTTAAGCTTAATAAATAGAATTCAATTAAACTAAGTGTTGAATACCAGATAATTAACTAACTTATATTCACCTCATAATAAACTATAACAACCAACAAAATAAAGCCAGAATCAAACATCAACTTAATTATTCAAGATATATTTTTAGTTTTTAATGACAGATTTTGAGATAAAATGAAGCAAACTAATTTATAGCTATACTAAACAAAAACAGAAAGATCAAACTTATTCATTAGCATAAAAAGACCAGCAATACGTCACTAATAAGCAAGAAATAAGCAAAGTTAAGCACATTAAAGCGAAGAAATTAAGACAAAAAGGAAATAGAGGAAACTTACCAAAGCCTTAGCTAAACAAAGGCAAATCAATGCTCAAATGAGCTGTCTACAAGCTCTAGCTTATCAATGATAAGCTAGTAAAAGTCTCATAAGCTCTTCCATTGTAAGCTTATCATCCAAAAGCTCAAAATCCATTAAGCAAGGTTAATTGTCTGATTTTAAAGGTTTTAAAAGATTAAATGTTTATTATTAGCTCAATTTGAGCTAATAGACTCAAAGAGCTTTTAAGGAGCTTATGAGAGCTTGTGAAACAGTAATCATGAGTATGAGGAATTGTAAAAGCTTAATAGTGAAAAATATTAAGTAAAAGTGAAAAAATGATTTCATTAATAGATAACATATTTACAATCTTGGGAAAAAATGAAGATTACAAAAACATTTTATAAGAAAAAATTACATTGAATCTTGCAATCATTGGATACCATCCTTTGAGCCGTTGGATTAAATGAGGAGACACACGGATTGCCACGTGCATTCCGTGTATCAGGCCGCCGTGCGTCTTCTTTTGTACTTAGTAAATAGTGCAAATTACCATTCCCCATGTGTTTCTTCTCATGCATCACGTGTCAATCATCTTGGATTGCCAAGGAGAGCAACATGTGGACGATTACTCTGCCAAGGTGTCCTTTATCACTTGAATTTCATAGCCACGTCCTCAATTTGATTTTACCCTTTGTTTTGAGCTCGAGGTAAAACGGGGAAAGAAGGGAATAGTAACTAACAACCTATCCCGCGTTTACATTTTATAAAAGGGTGTTTGACTTCTTTTGACCCGGTAATTTTAATTTGGTCTTATAAAGGTTTTGGCCGGGTAAGGTTTTGGGACCTGGCTTGGTTTTTTTAAATAACAAGGTAACGGGAGTTAACACCTTATAATAACAAGAGTATAACACCCGTTAGGGTTTAGGGACCATTTTTGCAATTTGGTTTTCTTTGAGGGACTGATTTGGGTGATTTTTTGGAATTTTTGTCTTTATATGGTTGACTTTGGTTGACCACTGTTTGACTTTTGCGTTGACCTTTGATAGCATTCTCCCGGCTCTTGATACTTTATCCTTCCAGTGTCACCCGTTGATAGTTCCGTTTTGACCGTTTTCTTGAGATTTTTGCAATATCCGTACCTACACAATCACAAAGACAAAACAAGCAATATACAAGCATTTTAAGCACAATTTTGTCTTTTATGGGACAATATTGATATAAAACAGATATGTGTTTTCACGCATATCAAAATTCCCCAAACTAAGCGATTGCGTGTCCTCACGCAATATTATATGCTCTATAACCAAATACCTCAAAACTTCCTCAAACTAAATCTTTGAAAAATAGCAAAGAATTTTGTGGGGAGAGTTTAGAAATCACAAGTTATAAAACACCCTATTTTCCCATTTAAAACTTTTTCATTTTCATTTTTTATATATATATAAACTTAGAATATTTTCAAACTTATCGTATTTACATAACTGATAGGATCATAAACAAGAATTCATTCGATCCGATAATGGCCCCAAAAAGGATAAATTCATCGTCCCCGACTTTTCACTTACTCCAAACCAAGCTTAAAACGAAATCACAGCTAAATATCAAGTAAATGATCTAACACTACTTCTTTTTGTAACTTGTGAATCTTTTTACTCCCCGACCTTTATTATTATCTAAATGTATGTGCCTATTTTGAATTCAAACCATGGATCAACCTTTTGCAAAATACTATGCATCACGTTCCACCCAAGAAAATAAGTTTTGAAGCATATCATCCCATATACGACTTTTCGTCTCGGCACATCCCAACCTTGCAGTTAAGTGACCAGGCTTTTGACACCCTACAGAGACTAGCATCGGGACTCATGGACCTTAAGTTTCAAAAACTCTCAGTTTCCGAAATACATACTTATAAAATAGAAAAGTCAAAGTTCAAAAGCATATTTGAATTTAACAAAAAGAAATCTATTTAATTCAAACTTAATATTAGACATTTATGCAATGTAACCCCTACACCCTTTTAGAAGGTCTGCAACCTGGATTGTGAGCCAGCAAGATGCAGAAACTTTTATCACCTCGGATTTTTATTCTTGCTATGGCTTTCTTTAGAAGACTACCACATCGTTTGTGAGCCTACAATAGGTAGTAAACTTATATCAGCCCACAGCTTTATTATTATTATATTGTTTTTATTTTATCAACATTAATTCATTCATCATCATATTTTTTTTCATTTTGTAGCATTCTTTTTTGGTGATATAGGAAGGACTTCTTTTTGAAAAAATTCAAGTATAAGTTTGAACTAAGACTAAAATTATTGCTATATTTACATAAAAATTATTGATTGTAGTTTTAATCTCCAAAAACAGCACGTATATTATTCCGGTTAAGAGCTTATGGGAGAAAAAGCAACAAGTTACATACATGAGCTCTTAAGATTTTCAAATAATCCTTGTTTAGCATCCTACTCATACTTAACTCTATCATTTTTCGTTCTTCGCGAATTTCCGCGAACGCTTAGCCTAAAAGTTAAAGAACAAGCTAGAGCTCAACACGCTCGATCGGGTCAAAATTTATTCTTATTCTACCCAACAAGAAAGTCAAAATTATGACAAAAACACTTATTTTATTTTTAAATTTTTTAAAATTTTCATATTTTTGAAAATTTTGGTGGGAAAACGGGGTACGTGAGAACAACAGGTAAAAGTAGGTAAGATCATATCGAAGATATACTACCCCATACTAAAATCAAACATTGTCCTCAATGTTTCCTAGCCTAAGACTTAAAAACCCCATACTATAACTCAAAAAGGTCGAATGCATAACCTAAACATGAAGAAAGATAACAAAAAACATTTAAGACCGTTATTAAGTATGCTATAAAGATAAATGTTAGACGATAAAAATCCTTAGGATATACGGATTCCTAGAACTATGGCAAGCAAAGGCTAAACGAAGCTCGAGTGGGCCAGGACAAAACACCTGAACCCGAGAGTCATCATAAAATTTGGGTGTTCCAGCAAACAATCACAACAAACAACAAACACAAAGAATCGGAAAAGTACAAGCCTCCCCACATCATAAATAAGAAAGAAAATGGATAAGCATGGGGTGCCTCCCACGAAGCGCTTTGTTTTTGGTAACCGAGTCACATAGCTTGACTCGATCCCTGAATTCATTCGTCCTTAGGGAAAGTTTGGAGATCCGGGACAACCATGGTTGGTGTGTCCCCTCCGAAGTAGTGCTTAAGTCGGTGGCAGTTCACTTTGAAGTTTGATCCGTCAGAGTGAGATAATTTTGCAGTGCCATATGGAAAAACTTCAGTTATGGTGAAAGGGCCGGACCATCGGGTTTTAAGCTTTCCCGAGAATATCTTTAGACGAGAGTTGAAAAGCAAGACTTGATCACCAACATTGAAAATGCGGTTTTTGATCTTTGAGTCGTGAAGCTTCTTTGTCCTCTCCTTATAAATCAAAGAATTCTCATAAGCTTGATCACGAAGCTCATTAAGTTCATTAAGTTGCAGCTTACGGTGATCACCCGCGGTTTTAAGATCAAAATTAGCATGTTTTAAAGCCCAATACGCTCTATGCTCTAATTTGATGTCTTACGATGACACGGCTTTCCATATACGAGCTTGTAAGGTGTGCAACCAATTGGTGTCTTATAAGCGGTACGAAATGCCCATAGAGCGTCATCAAGCCTATCAGACCATGAGGCACAATTTTCTCCAACTGTTTTTTCTAAAATACATTTTAACCCACGATTCGACACCTCTACTTGACCACTCGTTTGAGGGTGGTAAGCAGTAGACAGACGATGAGTGACCCCATACTTAGACATTACTTTAGCAAATTTGTCATTACAGAAATGGGTCCCACAATCGTTGATAATAGATCTTGGTGTTCCAAATCGGGCAAACAGAGATTTCAAAAACTTAACTACAACTCTAGCATCATTTGTGGGAAGCGCCTTGGCTTCGACCCATTTTGAAAGATAATCAACAGCTACGAGGATGTATTTATTTCCTCTTGAAGATGGAAATGGTCCCATAAAGTCTATGCCCCAGACATCAAAGATTTCACAAACTTGGATGGAATTTTGTGGCATCTCATCTCGTTGTGAAATTTTTCCCTGACGCTGGCATGAGTCACAGTTTTTGACTAACTCATGGGCATCTTTGTAGATTGTGGGCAAATAAAATCCGGAGTCAAAAACCTTTTTGGCAGTGTAGTTGGCACCGTAATGTCCCCCGGTGGGTCCACTATGACAAGCTGTGAGGATGCCAGCAGCTTCTTGGCCTGAAACACATCGCCGGATCACTTGATCCGCACAGGTTTTGAATAGAAAAGGGTCGTCCCAAAAATAGTGTTTGACATCTTTAAAAAATTTGTTTTTTTTGCTGAGTTGACATTCCTTTGACAATGAAATTCCTCGCGTGGTAATTTTCATAATCGGCAAACCACGAGGTACTTGGGTCACCACGAGAAGTCACCATATTAAGTGTCTCGAGAGGAAAATTTTCGTTAATTTCCTTTGGATTGAGAACATTTTCATACGGGTTTTCTAATCGAGACAGATGATCGGCTGTGTAGTTCTCAGCTCCCTTCGTATCAATTACTTTAAAATTGAATTCCTGAAGGAGTAGAACCCATCTTAGCAATCTTGCTTTGGCATCTTTCTTAGCAAAAAGGTACTTAAGGGCGGAATGGTCCGTATACACTATGCGTTTTTTCATGATGAGGTATGACCGGAATTTTTCGAAAGCGTACACCACAGCCAACATTTCCTTTTCTGTTGTGGTGTAGTTTGATTCCGCCTCGGTCATATTTTTGCTTGCATAATGTATAGGCCTAAAGTGTTTCTCAATTCGTTGCCCCAAAACCGCACCTATGGCATAGTCGCTAGCATCACACATAAGCTCAAAGGGCTGGTCCCAGTTGGGGGCAATCAGAATTGGAGCTTCGGTTAATTTCTTCTTTAAGGTCTGAAAAGCTTGAATGCATTCCTCAGAGAAAATAAAAGGAGTGTTTTTCTCAAGGAGATGAGTCATGGGTCGAGAAATTTTTGAAAAGTCCTTGATGAATCTACGGTAAAAACCTGCATGTCCGAGAAAACTCCTAATACCTTTGACGGTAGTTGGGTGAGGTAATTTAGCAATGACGTCTATTTTGGCTTTGTCGACTTCTATTCCTTTCTTTGAAATTTTGTGTCCAAGTACGATGCCTTCTTTCACCATAAAATGGCTTTTTCCCAATTTAGAGCCAAATTAGTGTCTTCACACCGTTTAAGCATTCTCTCTAAATTGGAAAGGCACATAGAGAAAGATCATTCCAAAATAACTGAAAAGTTATTCTATAAAACTTACAGTGTCATTTTCAATCATATCATGGAATTGGCCATCATACACATACTGGACGTGCCTGGTGCATTGCATAAGCCAAAAGGCATGCGGCGATAAGCAAACGTTCCGTATGGGCAGGTGAATGTGGTCTTTTCCTGATCTTTCGGATCGATTGGTATTTGAAAATAACCCGAGAAACCATCAAGGAAACAATAGTATTCATTTCCTGCGAGTCTCTCAAGCATTTGATCCATAAACGGCAAAGGGAAATGGTCTTTTCTTGTAGCTTCGTTCAACTTGCGATAATCAATACATACTCTCCATCCTGTTACAAGTCTAGTTGGTACTAACTCATTTTCATCATTGGTTACTACGGCATCCCTCCTTTCTTTGGCACACAGTGCACTAGGCTCACCCAAGGACTATCCGAGATTGGGTAGATCAATCCAGTGTCAAGAAGTTTTTCAACCTCTTTCTTAATGACATCATGGATTTCTTGGATTACCCTTCTCTGATGTTGGACCGCTGGTTCGTAGTCTTCTTCCATTATAATTTTATGAGAATAAAATTCCGGGTTAATACCCTTAATGTCGAAAAGTTTCCAAGCAATGGCTTGCTTTCGGGACTTTAAAACCTTTATGAGAGCGGTCTTTTCATCGACACTCAAATCTTTGGCAATTATGACCGGCAACTTGTTGTTGTCTTCCAAAAATGCATATTCGAGATGAGGCGGTAAGTCCTTAAGTTCAACCTCAGGAGGTTCATCAATTGAAGATTTGGCAGTTTTGGCTTCACAAATTTTAAGTTCCTTTTTGATTTCTGGCAAATAATTTCCTTGGTTCGGAGGTGGTGAAGGATCACTGTTAAGGAGTGCTTCGAGAATAAGAATGTCCCCTTCTGGGTCATAATAGGATTCATCAACTTCCGGTGAAGTTGGATGTTTACGGCTAGAGCAAGAAAAGCATCAGCTTCTTCTAGAAGTAGAAAATCACTATCCCCGAAAGGAGTGAGAGTCGGAGAAGAATTTGAAACTATCGGGTCATATCCGGGAGTGGGATTGCCACTGGCGATCACGTCTGAAAATCCTAGAACTTCCTGAGAATACTCTTCACAAGCTAATTCAACAACGTCGATTCGATTCGCCGTCATATCATTATAATTAACCGAGTATCTCGAAGTTTGATCAAGATATCACTATCCCCGATAGGAGTGAGATTCGGAGAAGAATTTGAAACTATCGGGTCATATCCGGGAGTGGGATTGCCACTCTCAATCACTCCTGAGAATTAGAGGTACTCGAGGGTCTGGTTCAAAATCTACGACTACGAAGTCGGCTGGAAACTGGAATACACCAACTTTAACGTTGACATCTTTAGCAATACTAATCGGTCGGGAGATCGAACGGTCCGCTAATTCTAGTGTCATGCACATCGGAGTCAGGTTTGGAAGGTTAAGCTTTTTCCACACGGAAAATGGCATGAGATTTATGCTAGCGCCAAGATCGGCCAAGGCTAAGCACTCATCCATTCCGGGAAATTTACATGGAATAAGGAATCTGCCGGGGTCACCAAGTTTTTCGGGTAACTTGTTAAGTATGACCGCCAAGCAATGTTCGTTCAAAGAGGTTCTAGCCATTTCACTAAGCTTTTCTTTATTTCTGATTAAGGCTTTAAGAGTTGAAGCAAATTTGGGCATTAGAGTCAAAGCATCCACGAAGCTAATTTCGAAACTCATATCTTTAAAGATTTCGTAGAATTTCTCTTTTTGTTCGTTAGCATTTTCACGGCGCTTCTCATCATTTCGCCTTGAAGGATAAGGAATCGACGGTTTCGGGTTAGGCATCGGCGCACTAACGGGAGCCTCAACTGGCTTAGAAACTGGATTTTGGTTTTCAACTGGGACAACTGGAGGTTGGACGTCTTCGGTAATTCCGTTATTAGTAGGAAAAATCGTGTCCTTTGTCACCTCGGTTCTACGTTCCACTACTCTAGGAGAAGAAGTAATAGGAATCGTAGGTCCTTGATAAGCAACACCGCTTCAGGTAGTAATACCCTTCAAGTCTTCCTTCGGGTTAGTAACGGTGTTACTTGGAAGAGAACCTGAACTCGAAGATGAAGCGGTATTGGAATTTACGAACTTAGAAAGCATTTCCGTTAAATTTGTCATCTGGTTTTGTAAACCTTGGCCTTGATTTTGCTTATTCTTTAATATTGCATCATTAGCCTTGACATAATTCTCAAAATCGGTTTTTGAAACACCTTGCATCTGCGGAGCGGGAGCTTGATAAGGTTGAGCTTGGTAAACTGGTGGTTTACTAGTCGGAAGTTGATACACTTGTCCTTGATAGAAGTTATTTCCACAGTTTTTATTGAAATTGGTTCCTCGATTTTGGTTGAAATTATTTCCTTGATTCTGATTGAAACGGTTTAGATTGTTTTGAATCGGAGGAAAACCAGGAGGTCGGATTTGATTTGCAACCATCGGAGGTCTAGAATTGGTATTTCCTTGATTGAAGTTAGCTGCAGCAGCTTGTGAAACGTACTCTTGAATGTTGTCTCGATAAGCATTGCCATCGGTGGCGAGATAATTTCTATAATAATGAGTTCCTCTACAAGTTACACAACTCTGCTCGACCGCTTTTACGGGCACGAGAGCTTGGCCTTTTTGCTTGTCGATAAGCATAGTCTTCATCATATTCTTAAGTTCAGAAACTTCGGTTGTAAGAGCAGCAACATCGGGTGAAATTCCGGGAGTAGATGAATTCGAACTCACTTTGGCAACAACTGCCTTGTTTCGTGAATTACGAACTTTGGATTTACTCTCGATAATTTTCAAGCATTCACGAGGCATCTTATCCAAAAAGTTTTGTTGAAACCTATTTGTAGGCTTCATAGATCGTTTTGCCCGTCTAGGATATCATAACATTGATCACGCAGCGGAATAGCAAATAAGAACAACAATGTTATGAACAAGGTTT
>BQNB010116653.1:0-11375 GCA_026074375.1 Tanacetum coccineum
TAAAAGAGTATACTACTAAATTTGATTCAGCCATGGTTAGAATATTATATTTTAGCTACCATTTGATTGTAAATTTGTAATGTTGTTGGCATGGTATCTGATGGTCTTGTATGGTTTTTGTTTGAACATATATCCACTTTCTCCACACACACACACACACACACACACACACACACAAAATCCACCCCCAAAATCATCCACCCCCAAAATCATCGATCTAAATTACTTCTACCTTTTTGTTTGAATCTTGTTATAACCCCTGAAATTGGGTGTAATCATTGATTGATTATCCCCATATCGAGTAAGTTAGGCGGGATTCTCATCTAGGGTTTTTGTGATTTAGATCTGATATCCACCCCCAAAATCATCTCCGTTTCCGTTTCCAATCACTCCTTGACACCATTAATCCTTTAATCCAAATTGTTCTTTTTTTTTTTTTTTCCTTTAGTAACCGATTCATATCACTCCTTCACCTAAGATCTACCTTCAATCCAAATTGTCACCGGTTATCATTGTTTTCTGTCATTTATGGGTATCGAAGATTGGAAAGATGTCACGAGTAGGAAACATAGGCAGTTCTAAAGATATGAAGTCCTCAAGATCTCCAAATCGGTATTTTTCGTGACCAATTTCCCTGATCCATTACCCTGCCCGCGATTTGTGGAAATCATGTATGTGTATGGGAACGGTAGTTGACGGTCTTTTCCCTTCAAAAAAATCCAAAGTAGGTAAAAATTTGCGTTTTTAGTATAAAAGCGATGTGTGGGTGGTGTTTATGAAGAGTGTGAGGAAAAGGTTGGTTTTCGCTTCATCAACGGTATACAATCTGGACCCGCCTGGATAGAGAACCTTTGTACTATTTGGATCGGCAATTTTCACCTGTTTGCAAATAAAGTTCGGTTTGAAAGGCCCCATAAGCCTAATGTGAGTGCTACCAATAACTCAAGGGCTCCTAGCAGAACCGAAAAACCATTTAATTCACAGCAGACAATAAAGGGGTAGGTTTTCTTATGCGAATATTGTTAATGGCACACATCTATGGGTTTGGCAGAGACCACATCCACGTCTCAACCGGATGATCTCCTCTTCTCCTTCTCCCGCATTGGTGTTGAGACGATTCATGCTTAATATACCGCATTACCTGTCTCTAATCATGTTTTGTGGTAAGGTGGAAAGAATTTTCGTCTTTCCCTAATTTACATACATTCTTAAGGATGAAGGTTTTTCGATGTCAATGTATTCTTATATTGGGGGTTCTTAATGGGTGTTACTGCGAACTACACTTCTGATTGATACTAAGCTAGAATCTGATGAAGTCAGCTTGGTGTAAATCGTGGATCCACACTCTTCAAGAGGCATGAGATGAATTTGTATTAGTGAAGAAGAATAGTATGGGTTGATATAGAGGGTTTCCCCACTCAAAGCGTGGTCCGTGAAACTTTTACTAGATTGGCAAGATTTGGGGCTAGAGACACTAATTTGGAAGAAAATGCGGATTCTTCATTCTGGATCCGAAAAAAAGCAATTAAAAAGACTAAACATGTCAAGTCCATATTGGAGAACCTTAAGTTGGATTGTTTAAAGGAGAGAGTTTTATATGTTTACGTGCAAAGAAACTGGTTACATGGAATCCTACTTTTTCTTTTGGAGTATAAGGAAGGGAGTACTCGTCCTGATGTTGAGTCTGCCCATGCGTCTATTAACAATGAACTTAACCGCCCCCCTAATGGAGATGAAACGTCTGATGATAAGTTATGAGGCGACGAAGACGGAGGTACCTGAAACAATATTGGCTCTAGTATTCTCTTGTTCCCTAATCATCGAAGATGAAGATAAGGATGCTAGCTCATTCAGAGATGACCTGCCATGTAGGATTATATGTCCTTATTGAAAATAAAAAAGTGTAGCAACTAACAATTGTGGCCCGAGCCCCGCGTTGTCACACCCCCCCCCGGTTTTTACACCGGTAACATCGCAGAATCGAGTTTGAAGAACTTACAACTGAAACTGGTGCTCCGAAGGTTTTTAAAATGCGAGGTGATGAATTCCGCTCAAGATATCCCAGTGGACTCAAATAAAACATTCTCAGGTCAGAATGTGTCAAAGTGGTGGCTCAGTTTGGGATGTCATGGAGGTGGACTATCATACGAGTTTGGACAAGTTATGGGCTATTCAATGGAAGGTCGCGTGAAGGATTTTAGAAAACAATCTCGTAAAAACAAGGAGAAGATCAAAGTATTAGATGAATGCCCTATCTATTAACATTCAAGGTCATTGGCCACAGACCAAAAAGGAGTGGACAAAAGACGTGACTAATCCATTCAAACTTAATTTTTTAGCGATCAAGAGACAAAGATGACTAGTATTCGCATAGGACGTGAAATTTTTTTGTGGGGAAGACTCCAATTTACGATTAATTGTAGCGAGTCCTTAGGAAACTCTGGTGGTATCCTATGTTATATGGGAAGCTTCAAATTTCAAGAAGATTATCACTACGTATCGGATAATTTTCTAGCTATTTATAGGAAACTGGCTTTCCCTATCCCATTCATAAAATCTGTTTATTGCTATTTAATGCTCCTCAAACAAACTAACATGCAAAAGGTAGAAGTTATGGGCCTATATCTCTAACAATAGTATGTGTCGTTATGGAATGGTGAGTCTATTATTATGGTAGATTTTAAATGGAAGTATCGATCTAGCGAAGAAACGAACGTGTATCCGTGTTTAATTCCCCCCCTCCTCCTTATTAGCGCTAGATACTTGATCGCTTTAATTCTAACGCGGGCGGTGCTTGTTCGATGTTACTTGAAGGGATATGCAATTTACATGGGCTCACCCTCGGCTTCTAAAATGAGCAAACTAGAATCGTTTTCTAGTTTCAGATGGTATTTTTTTCTCTATTCCCTCCATTAACAGCATTGCCTCGACCGTCAACCTATCGAACCATCGTCCAAATCCTGGCTTCGGGAAGTTTTTCCCCCCCCCCCCCCAAAATTTTGAGATTTCATACGCAACTCCTTTTCGATTTTATCATTCAAAGGTTTGATTAAAGTCTGGGTTTGATGATGATAATTAAATTGTCAAGGCACTCGTTTATCTCACTCGGATTACTGTGGGATGATTCGTTTCAAAAAATAACTACAAGACATAAGAAATAAATATTCGGTAGCTGGATTAAAGCCCAAGAAGCTCGAATATCAGTCAAAAATGAATGATTTATCAGAATTGGGTGCGATTGACTAAGATATGGATCGTGGGGTTTTTGAGACGATGAATACTAGTTTTTTCGTCGATACGAACTGAAACATAAACTTCTTAATGTTTCTGAGATGGCATTGAAAGATAATTTTTCCGAAATCTCTAAAAGCAAGTAGGGCGTAGAGGGGAAGAAAACAACAAATTCCTTCCATGGTATCAACATAAAAGGAGAGCTCGGCTAGCGATTCGAGGCATTTTCGTTGATGGATGTTTGGAAACAGAACCAGGTATGATAAAAACCCTTTTTTAACCACGTTTGCTTCTCGATTTTAAAGAACCTGCCAATCACAAGATTTAAATTAAATTTATGAGTGTAATACGAAGTTGCAATCCAAAATCAAATGGAAGATTTAGAGAAAGTAGAGTCGCGCGACGTGAAATTCGGAGGGCATTGAGATGGGAGAATGGTGATAATAAATCATCCGGAGCCCCGATGGCTTCACCTTTGTAATTTTTTGTTATAAGAAAATTGGGATTGTATTGGGGTCTGACTATTTATGCGATGTCTGTCGATTATTTTTTCGTTAACATCGTCTTTTTCAAAAGGATGTAATTCTTTCCTTTGAAGCCCTAATTCCAAAGGGCATGAGGATGCTAATTCTAACGTTTTAAATGGATTTTCGTTCCGCTAGTTTTGTATTGTGATGTAACAAAGTGTTACCAAGTAACTTGCCATTAGATTAGCTCCGGTCATTGCGGATCTCATCCCGATACCCAATCCGCTTTTGTTGCTAGGAAGACAAATTTTTAGGATGGGCCCGTTATTTCCATGATGAAATTCTCCAATGGTGTAAAAGAAAGAACAAAAAGGCGATGTCGCTATTGTTAAAGTCGATTTTGCCAAAAGCATACACTCCGGTCTCGTTAGAGGATTTACTTAATTAGTAAGATGCTTGAGAGCGTTAGGTTTTGGGGCGAACGTGTGTAATTGATTCGGTACTCTTTACATCTGCTAATGCTTCTATCTATGATTAAATGGAAGTCCTTCAAAGATTATTCTTGCCATCTGTTGTCTCAAACAAGGGAGATCCTGCTCTGCTTCATATCTCTTTATCTTAATCATGGAATCTCTTTCATTTATCTTTACAACCGTTGTAGAACAATGGCTTGTTCAATTGTATTCAATTACCGCGGTTCGTTATCCTTATCTCACCTCTTTTAATGCAGACGACGCTATGTTTATAGAGAGATGGACCAATGAAAATCTGAGGTGGTATTACAACATTTTTACAGAGCTTCTTTTCTTTGCTTCCTACGGTCAAATAACTAGTCCTTAAAATTCAACTGTTGGTTGATGCGTTCCTCACCAAGTGGTAGACAAGGCGCCGCTTTGATAGGTTTGTTCTATATATGAGAAACAAATTCCGCTTCTAGGGAGTTAATGGTGTTAGAATACTCTCTCGTATTAAGGCTTGGATTGACGTTATTCTTAAGCTTAGATCTCCTCGCCTCTCTAAGTGGAAGTTGAAAACCCTTCGAAGGCGGATCTCTAAACTCTCTTTGAAATCCGTCTTGTGGCAAATCGCCGCTTTTATAATAAGTCCATTTTGTTAGAAGGTCCTACAGGTGTCCTTGAAGGTTATGGGAGTCTATCCGTAGCCGGTTTTTTAATGTGTGAGGACCAGTCGGGAAAAAAAAGTTACATGGGTCGCTTGGAATACAGGTTTTTAGCTTCATAAAAACATGGTGGTTTAGGAGTCTCGAGTTTTTTTGCTCTTAACCGTGGCACTCCTTCTCAAATAGGGTTTGGCTTTTGAGGAATCCCAAGAGAGGCTCGTTATGGTATAAAGTCATTCGTGTGGCGCTTATGGATCTTTCGGTGGAAACTCACACGACTAGTCTATCCCTCTAACTGAGTGTACAATAATGAGGGAAGTCATAAGTTAAAAGGGAAAGGTTTTGATGTCTGGGTCCGCATGTAAAAAACGCATTGGTAAATGGTGATTATTCGAGACCTGGTTTCGAATTGTTGGATCGAGACGTTCCTCTTCGGTCCAAATTTCCTCGCTTGTTCGCATTGGACTTGAACAAAAGAAGCCTCGGGTGGCATGTTAAGCCTTAGTGCTCCGATAGATATTCACGTTCCGTAGAAATGCTCGGGGTGGTATCAGAGAGAACATCATTGGCTGATTTGACTTCTTTGATGATTCGGTGACTTTATCGATTCAGGTGATCGATGGTTGTGATTTTGTTAGCATGGTACATTCCTGAGGTTAGAGGAGATTCGTATACTGACATTGATGATCTTTTTCCTTCCGCATCAAGCTTGCCCAGACTAGAAATGGATCAAATACATCTCCTATTAAGGTTAACATCTTCGCTGAGCAGCTCGGCAAGTATTGTTTACCGACTCTATTAATCAGATTCCGCAGAAAGGCATCACTATTGAGTCGTCTCTTTGTCCTGTTTAGTTCAGTCTGCGAGGAAGTATGTTGCCACATCTTCTTCTTGTGAGTTTGGCTCGAGCTTGTTCTTCGAGTCGCATATGCAGATGGTGAGGGTAGGGCTTAGATCCTCATGACTGGTCACGTTTCCAAGAAGTGGCCTAGTCTTGGATTCTTTTCGATTCATTCACCTCTAAGGACAAAGCGATGTTGGTAGTGAAGTGTTCTCGTATCTTGGTGGTTAATCTGGAACTTTAGGAATCGGATCATTTTTTGAAAATACTCTCCAAGATCTTCGTGTTAAATTTTGATGCTATAGTTTTTTTGTCATTCAATTGGTGTAAAAGTCGTTGTCATACGACGTTTTCTTGGGACGATTGGTTAAAAAATCCCCAATTTATTTCCTTGTAATTGTTTTCTAGCTCCTTGCTAGTTTAATAAATTTTTGCCGTTCAAAAAAAAAAAATCACATGTGGTTTTTTACCAACTATGATTTTTTCGCTTGTGATTATAAAAGTTCTATAAATGAACTAGTATATTCTATAATTTGTATACATTGTGTGTGATATATGGTTGGAAAGCAAGAATGTATGTTTTTCATTGCATAAACGGGAAAAGTTTTGATTTATAGACAAATACTTATGTCAGTTTTAGTACGGATGTTTAGTGTTTGAACTTCAATATTAGTTTTAAATCACATGTGATATGTAATTCGAATTTTGGTACAGTTAAGAAAACGTGAAAAAATGACAATTTTTTTTGTCGAAAGTGTATTAAAGTGCCCGTCTATAGAATGATAATTAAATGTTGGTCCTGACGGTATAATTTGTTTTGTCTAACGATTAACGGTTCATGAGATTTTAAAATTATAAAAGATAGATGTAATTGAATTTTTAATTTAAATATTAATTGATATCTCCTTTTTAATCTAAAAAAAATAAGAGAGTGAGATTTGTCTCTTGCTATGTGAAAAAATTTGCTATGTAAAATAACCCTTCTCAAAATGTGAATAAAATTTTTGCAAATGATGTATAATAATTAATTTAGGGTGTTTCCTAAATTTAATTGAGAGAAAGAAGTTTCTGTGATCCTCCAAGGAAACAAAAGATTTGGCCCGGTTATTAAGTGGTAAAGAAACACAACATAGAGTTTAATGAGTTTAGTGATTAATTAATTTACTTTAGAGAGTGTTAAAGTATAAAGTTGGAGTATAAGTTTTCATTCAACTAAATATAAATGGGTAAACTGAAGATTTTGCTAAAACTATAAACTTTGGGCTCAATTATCAATTTTAAAGTTGAGGGGGATTTGTGGATTTTAAAGTTAGAAGTTGCTAAGTGTTAATTTAAAATTTCTATCTGTTTAGTCGGTTTTAAACTCTAAAATCTCAAATATAACGGTTGTTATTCTTATATATGGAATGTTGTTTCTTTGATAAAACTATCTAAATCGACAAACTTGCAACTCAAGTAATCGTATGACTACAACTATAAAACTTAACATCCCTTATTCCCTTATATAAACTAGCTATACTCGTATTATATTGCTCACATTAATCGATTCCATCTTGATATTCACAAAGGCTATTTGCCATACAATTCAGCTTCTGTTACTTCTTTTTCGCTGGGTCTTTAAAATCTTTTAACGATTGAAAAGTATAAACGTATGGAGGAAGTTGGTCGTGGAATGATGACGTATAGTATGAGCACCAAGCTTACCGGACTTAGTTCATAATATACTTATATGGGCCCAGGCCCAATACAACAAATAGCCGGACTGCTAAGCCTGACAAGGGTCATGCTCCGGACATTTCAAAGACGCACGTGAGTATCTTCAAAGCCGCACCCGCTGCACTTTCGTGAACAAACACTGACCGCGGAAGAACACTCGCGTCCCAAAACCAATTTTAAACGTGGACCCTTGCCCGAACAAGGACCCACTCTCCGGCTACTAACAGGCACAAGCGAAATAATAGGAAACCCTAGTATAAGCTTGCCCATAAATAATGGTCATCTCACAGACCCCAAAAAGGGTAACATTCTTTCTAAGCCAGTTAATACACACATAAGACACTGACATCCTGACAAACAGGTTATACTTACACTCTCAACGCCGAGCTTAATCGCGGGGGTTCCATCCCTGCGGTAAGGCAACGGTTTACTTAACTTCTCATTTGTGCAGATTAATCGCTCCATCACTTGGATTAGTGCAAGATCTACATCACAACCCGTTTATTGGCCCAGCCCAATAAATGATATAGACCTATATTCACCACCATACACAGTTTTTGCATTAACAAGTTGGCGCCATCCGTGGGACCGATATAACTGCGTTCCTCAAAAATACTCACCATGAGCAATCACGAACAACCTACCCCTAGTCATCCCAAGTCCGATGTGCAGAATACGACAGGGAAGAACAAACAAATCCCCCAGGACTCTGTGAGAACTACATCCGTTGTAGATCTCGAAGAGTTCTGTGAAAAGCACTATGAGAAACTACTACCAATCATGGCAGATAAGTATGAGTATGAGAAGAGAAAGAAAGAAAAGCTGGAGGAAGTAAAAGCAAGGCTCGACTTTGCGATGCCCGGTAAAAAGCACTAGGCACAGGATCAGACGTATTCTGAATCCAGGAACGATATCGCCAAGTAGACAGAGAACCTCTCCGCAGCCCGCGTTCGTAATCCTAAGTCTTCACAATCTAAGATTGAGGCGCGAAAGAATCCTAGATCGCGCACGGCATGAGTACAAAAATAAGGAAAGAATGGAGAGCACTGTGTTCAAGAGACTCGGAAGCAGAGGACGGAGTACCTCCGTGCATTCCGATAGCCGTCAAGAAAGCTCAAGGTATAAACGAAAATTACTCTGAAATGAATGTAGTGAGGCGGCATTGAAGTCTAAATATACGAAGGAAAAAATCAGTGTTTGAAGATGATGATCTCTCCCAACCTTGTATGTGCCGAACTAATCCGTCCACCGTCCATCGAAACCGTCACTCGACTCCCAAAAACACGAATGCCAAGTCATGTGAAAACATACAACGGAAGTGAAGATCCCGAAGATCACTTGAAAATCTTCCAGGCAGCTGCAAAAACGGAAAGATGGGCCATGCCAACATGGTGTCACATGTTTAATTCCACGCTCACCGGAAACGCCCGAGTATGGTTTGACGATCTTCCGCCAGAATCAATAGACAGTTACAATGACTTAAGAGAAGCATTCCTGAAAAACTACCTCCAACAGAAAAAGTGCATCAGAGATCCCATAGTGCTCCACAACATCAAGCAAAGAGACGGAGAGTCCACAGAAGACTTCATACAAAGGTATAAGTCGGAAAGTGGAAATGTTAAAGGAGCACCGGAGTGCATGAGAATCTCCGGATTCGTACACGGAATCACAAATCCTGAGCTCATCAAAAGATTTCACGAGAAAATTCCAAAAACAGTGGACGAAATGATGCAGGTTGCCACGTCTTTCCTTCAAGGACAAGAAGCAGCCTCAAATCAAGAAAGGAAGAAAGCTCCTCAGGCCTGGAGACACCAGGAGGGGGGTCATAGGCAGAATTTCAAAAAAGGGGGGGCTTCCGCAGCCAACATAAGACGGAGAAAAGACAAGACAGGTTCACTCTTCTCACGAAAACTCCGAAGGAAATTTTGGCCTTGGAAAAAGGAAAATTCAAGACCCCACCTCCAATGACAACCCCGGTTGAAAAGCGAAACGCAAACAAGTTTTGCGAATTTCACAGAGAAGTGGGAACACAATACAGATGAAATTTGCAACCACTACGGAAACAAATTGATAGGATATGCTTAAAGCCGGAAACTGTCGCATATCAATCCTGGACTGAAGCTAAAACACGGAAAAGAACAGCCAAAAAAGAAAGGTGAGACCTCCGGAAAAGAGAAGCCTCAGGCAATTTTAATGATCCAGTCACGGTAAAATGCAGTAAGACAGAAGATAACTCAAAGTTTCTCACCCGACCTCGAAATATCATTCCCGTCCCTGGGAATTGATTGATGGAAACATAAGGTCCCCTAAATAATAGAAAGCGGAGGTTGGAGGGCCACCAAGTGCACCGCATGTGTATTGACGGAGGTCATCATTTTGAAAATACTTTATATTGAAGCACTGCTTTAATCGACACGTCCGTAATAAGAAACCCCCAAATGGTCCCTGGCCACAACTTCGCTAGTAGGAAATTCTAGCGGTGAAATAAAATGGGCATTAGGACAAATAACACTTTTGGTGAAAGTCGAGGATGACGAACATTCAACATCAGCATGGATGGACTTCATGGTGGTGAGATCAACGTCTCCGTTTAATGGAATCATTGGAAGACCGGGGTTGCGGAAAATGAAAGCAGTCCCATCAACAACGCACGGAATGATAAAGTTCCCGGTTATGGGAGGAACACTTACGCTGAGAAGCAGTAAAATCATTCCCATGAAAGTGCTATGATCCTCCGGACCATGAAGACAATCCCCCACGGTGAACAAAGTAAAAGAGGAAAGGATTAAAGTGGCAATCAATCCGGAACATCCGGAACAGACAGTAATTAATTGGTTCTAACCTCACAGGAGAATAACCAGAAAGAAGCTAAGCAACCTACTTCACGCAGTTTGGATATATACGCCTGGGACCCATCGAAATATGACGGGTGTTCCAAGACAGATAGCGGAGCATAAGTTAAATGTACGGAAAGGTTGTCCGCCGGTTAGGCAAAAGAAAAGAGGCCAAGCTGCAGAGAGGAACGTAGCAATAAATGACGAAGTTAGTAAACTGGTGACAGCTGGGATAATGAGAGAAGTTCACTATCATGATTGGCTCTCCAACCCGGTGATGGTAAAGAAGAGTGACAACAGTTGGAGAATGTGTGTTGATTTTAAAGACCTCAATAAGGCATGTCCCAAGGACGGTTACCCTCTGCCGGAAATAGACTGGAAGGTCGAATCTTTGTGTGGATTCCCCTTCAAATGCTTCCTGGACGCATACAAGGGGTATCACCAAATACAAATGGCAGAGGAAGATGAGGAAAAGACCGCGTTCATTACAAACCAAGGCATTTTTTGCTACACAAAAATGCCTTTCGGTCTAAGGAACGCCGGTGCAACTTATCAGCGGCTAGTGGACAAAACATTCCACGGGCAGATCGGTCGAAACCTCGAGGTATACGTGGATGATTTGGTCATAAAAAGCCGCACGGAGGATGAAGTCGTCCGCGACATTGAAGAAACATTTAAGACACTCAGAAAAATCAACATGAAACTGAACCCAAAAAAGTGCACCTTTGGAGTTGAGGAAGGAATGTTCTTGGGATACCAGGTCAATACTAAAGGCATTAAGATTTGCCCAGACAAGGTAGACACCATATTAAGCCTTCAATCACCAAAATGCTTGAAAGACGTGCAGAAGTTAAATGGAAAATTGGCAAGCTTAAACAGGTTCTTAGCAAAGTCAGCGGAGAAATCACTACCATTTTTCAAAACTTTGAAAAAGTGCACAAAAAAGAGTGACTTTCTATGGACGGAGGAAGCGGAAGCTGCATTCAAACAAATGAAGGAACATATAGCAAAGTTACCTATGCTCACCGCTCCAGAAGAACAAGAGGAAATCATTGTCTACCTGGCAGCATCCAAGGAAGCGGTGATCGTCGTACTAATGACGGAAAGGGAAGCCAGGCAGATGCCAATCTACTTTGTAAGCCGGGCGCTAAGGGGCCCAGAAATAA
>BQNB010116654.1:4692-18705 GCA_026074375.1 Tanacetum coccineum
CTAGTCTAGAGCAAACGGCTTCTAGTAAAGACTTCTTAAATCCGTTAATGGCTGATAGTTTGCAAAAAACTATATGGTTATCAATGCACCATGTTAGTGCAATGAAGCATTGGCTATTCTAGAGCAAACGGCTACTGGTAAAGAAATATCAAATCCATTTATGGCAGGTAGTTTGCCAAAAACTACAAAGCCAAATTAGTTGGTGTTGTTGTGTAGCTGTGTTGCTGAGATGTTGAGATGGTGACAAAGACTGGAAGCCAAAGAATGCTAAGATGACAAAGTAACAAAAGAGTTCAAGTTCACCAAAGAACAGATTAAAGAGTAGCAGTGTGTTTGGATACATCCTCCTAGTGTTCAAGAAGCTCAAACTGAAGAAACATGAAGGTTAACAAGTGAACATCATGTTTAGGGGAGGATTGTTGGGTTTCAGAAGTTTCTACAACTTAGTGCTGCTACTTATACAAGTTACTACTGCCAGTTCTACTTAGTGCTGCTGGTGAAGAATGCTAAAGATTCAAGAAAATAGACTAAGTAGTTAGTACTGTTAGTTATAAATAGTTAGTACTGCTAGTACATTGTTAGTACTGCCAGTATAGTTAGTGTTGTTAGTAGTAAGTTAGTACTGCTAGCATATAATAGTTAGTACTGTTAGGAGATATGCATGAGTTATTATAGGAATAGATATGCATTATCTCTTCACACGTTTTGTAAGCCCATTAGGGTTTTTCTTGGTGTATTAAAGGAACCCTATGGCACTAGTTAGACATAATAAAGTTTTCATACACAAGTTTTACAAATATTAATAGTTAGTAATCTGTAACCTAGCAGATTAATAGTAATCAAAGTTCTGTTTTATTTATTGTTCTTCTTAGCAATATAAGTTAGTTTCCGCACAGCTTATATTGTTCATAGTCATTGTTTTTCTTGTAGTTAGTTTGGATCTATCCAGATTGGCTACCACCCATAACAGGCTAGAAAGATCTATTAAGTCTGGGATCTACACTTAATTCCCTCATAAAGTTTCCATTGATCTCGAATTTGACATCACCGTCGATCTCGGGTTATACTAGGCCTGGTCTAATGTTTTCTTGAATCAAGGCCAGGTTTTGCTCCATAGTGAGCGTGTTGATATCAACATCATCTCCCATATCTGAAAATTAACAAGAAAACTGGTAGAATATACTCAAAATGGAAAACTAAATTAACAAGAAAAGAAAATGCTGAAATAAAAACAAAATATATACAAAATTTTCAAATTACAACTAATGTTAGCTCCCCGGCAGCGGCGCCAAAAACTTGATGCGTATTTTCTTTTAAAGAAATAATTTAACAAGTTTTAAATTTATAAAAACTCGTTCACCGATGTCTACACGCACTAACGGGCAGAGAACCCGGTCGTGTGTAATGTAGGATTGGTAAATCCGAGGTCGTCCCAAGAGCTAAGTTTAGATTAGTTATAATTTGAAATGTCACAGGTTTGAAAATGGTTTTGAATAATTTTGAGAATTAAGACAGGAAGTAAATGCGAAAAAGTAAATTGAGAAGAAGACTATAGGGAGAAAAGCGTGCTAACCTAGTTACTTCATTACTACTGTATATGACATGTTTCCTAGTGCAAAGTCTAAGTATCGTTTTATTAGTGTTCTAATATTGACATATCCGAATTGACGTTCGAGGTCTGTCCTATACTTCTATGGATCCCAATTGCTCAAAAGTCTTGATGTTAATGTATCCTGGTTGTAACTATTGAGTACCTACCACCTAAAAGACTTGTTTATAACCTAAATAGATTATTAACCCTCTCTGAAAGAGTTCTTGAGCTTCTTTAAGTATTTAGGGTAATTAAGGCGGTGATCGGATCGATTCCTACACTAGGATAGATTCCAACTTATCCTAGTACCTTTGTAATCTTAAGTTCAGTGGTTTGCCTAATAAAAGGACTAACCGGATCAAAACTACCTTTCACATTGCCAAAACACAGGGATCTGTGACAAGCTATAAGGATATCTAATAAAACGATAATTAAACAAGAAACATTAATCAATACATTAGTAATTACATAACTAGGCCAACACTACAAGTGCTTAGCCACTCATGGTAACAAAACAATAAGAAATAATAGAGGGATTCATTGATCGAAAGCTCATAATTCTTACAGGATTTGTTTATGAATGATTAAATACAAAAGTAAGTAAAGTGATTTCTCCCTTGGACTTCAGATGGATTTCTTTGACCTTTGGAAGCTTAGTTTGCCCCTTGATGCTGTGGTAGAAGGGTTGATCAGGAATATGCAGAACGAGGGCTTTATTTATACTTTTCGAACTTGTTATGGCGTAACCTTTGTGTGTGGTTACGCCGTAATCATGCTGATGTGGGCTTCCTTATCGTAGGCAAAATTAATGTTACGGCGTAACTTCAATGTCCTTGTTACGCCATAAAGCTGACTCGGATGACTCATCATTCCATAATGAGATGTGTTACGGCGTAAACTTTGCAAGTGATTATGCTGTAACCTTGGTGATGACCATTCTTGCCTTAATTATGTTACAGTGTAACCTTTGCGATGTGGTTACGCCGTAAAACGTCTTAAAAATCCATATTTTCTCGTTTTTCTGTCCAAATCCCATGTTTCTTGCACAAATGCTCGATTTCTTCCTGAAAACAATAAATAAGTAATTAAGTATCATTTTCAGGCATTTATGAGATAATTACAAGCATTTTGATAGGGAATTTGATACCAAAAATTATTAAATATTTGATGTTATCAGAAGGCAAAGAAGATGAGGAGATAACTGATGCTGAAAAGGTAGATGCAGAGCATAAGGAAATCAATCAAGAGGTTGCAAGTGCTCAAGTCCAAGATGAAGTTCATACGACAACCATTATTGCTCTTACTACACAGAAAGAGAAGACTGATGTTCTTCCATCAAGTTCCAGTCTTTCTATTTCATCCAACTATGGTAGTATATTCCTTAACCTTGACAATATTACCTCTGCAGAGACAAAAATTATTTCTATGTTGGATGTTCAGGTTCAACAAGAAATTCCAAGTATCCAGTCTTCATCACTGCTCATTTTACCCATTTTAGTAATTCCTGAGCCCATAGTTATCAAACCACCTGAGATTGTTACCGCAACTCCAACAACAACTATTCCTCCATTCACTCCTCCAGTCATTCCTACATCTTAACAATTAACACCTCCACCAATCCCAATAACATCAACAATAACAACTAAAGCTCATACCTATACTTTTGTAAATCCTAAATCTAAAATCTTTTCTGCTCTTTAGCTTAGAGTAATTGACTTAGAAAAGGAAGTCAAAGAACTCAAACAATTTGATCTCTTAACAACACTTCGTGCTTCAATTAGATATGAAGTTCCTCTAGTAGTTAATGAATATCTTGGATCAAGTCTAGGAGATGCTCTTCAGAAAGAGCTCTAGAAACACACTGAAGAACTTAGACAAGAATACTCTTAGAAAAGTACTTCAGAGATCCAGAACATCAAGATGGAACATGCAAAAAAGCAGCAAAAGTCTCAGTATAGAATTAAATCATCTGACAAGACTGCACTTGCTGAGTTTGATAAAAAAACAATTGTTTGACTCCATGCATGAATCCAAGTCATTCAACAAACATCCTGCAAATAAGACTTTGTATCACACTTTGATGGAGTTACTGATAGCGGATGAAGACGCCATGGATCAAGGAGTTGTTGATTTAATCAAACACAAGAAAAGACCGCATGATGATGATGATAGAGATCAAGACCCTCCAGCTGGATCAGACCAAGGGTTAAAGAAAAGGAAGACAAGTGATGATGCTCAACCATCTAAAAAGCCAAAGTCAATAGGTTCATCTAAATACGCCACACGTTCTCAGCCAAAATCGACTGGTAAGTCTGTTCAATCAGAGGAAACAGTTTTTAAGGCTGCAAATACTGAGATGCCATGGAATCAAGGAAATGACATGGGTGACGCTAATGAACAACCCGATGTTGAGGCTGCTCCTAAGCAGGATTGGTTCAAGAAACCTGCAAGGCCTCCTACTCCTGATCCGGAATAGATCCAAAGCAAATCAGTTAATAATGAACCAACACAGACTTGGCTCAATGATCTTACAAATGCAGAAAAACCCCCTCTTACCTTTAATGATTTGATTAGCACTCCTATCGACTTCTTCGACTTTGCTATGAATCGTCTCAAGATCAGCAATCTAACAAAAGCCAATCTAGTTGGACCGGTTTACAATCTCCTCAAAGGAATGTGCAAAAGTTGTGTGGAATTAGAGTACAACATGGAAGATTGTTATCATGCTCTATCTGATCAACTGGATTGGAACAACCCTGAAGGAAATAGTTGTCCCTATAACCTCAGCAAACCTCTACCTTTGCAATAATTTTGAGGTCGTCTTACTGTCCCTGCTGATTTCTTCTTCAACAACGATATAGAATATCTAAGATGAGGAAGCACTGACAGAAAGTATACGACATCAATAACAAAAACAAAGGCTGCAAAGTATGATGTAGAAGGTATTGAAGACATGGTTCCCAACTTATAGAGTCCAATAAAGGTAGTTTATGGCAAGCACGTTGCTTTAGGGAACTATCACTAGGGACCCAAGCGTTAAAGGTTCTACGGATACATAATCAACAGGGTGTCCAGACTAATTGTTTACTCTACCATGAGGATTCAGAGCGTGACTAGTGTTACTGTTGACGAGTGGTATGGATATGGTCATTTTAAGGAGATCGTTGTGAGAAGAGCGAATCAGAAATTATACAAGTTTATGGAAGGTGAATTTCCACGGCTACATCTAAACGACATCGAGGACATGTTGTTTCTTGTTGATCAAAAAAAGCTCAACAACCTTGAAGGCAATGTCATTATCCACTTGGCAGTGGGTTTACGTATGTACACTCGAAGGATTGTCATTCAGTCGAGAGCTGAAGATCTTTAGCTGGGGGTAGAAAGTTACCAGAAGAAGCTCAACATCTCCAAGCCACAAACTCGTGATGTTGACTTGTCTCACAGAACACCATATACCACTCTCTCAGAACCACAAGTAGTGATTTACGAAGACAAGCTGAAAAGGAAGAGACTGATGCGCACTGAAGAGCTCTACAAGTTCAGTGATGGCACACTCGCCTCAGTTCGTAATACTCTGGATCAGATGCTAAAGAATCTCATTGTTAGGGTATAACAAGGCCATGAAAAGGAGGAATTGGACTGCAACAGATTAGAAGAGGACTCACATCATGATTAAAGACATTAATCAATAGTTGCTGCATAGAAGGATTATGAGGAGCTTAGAGAAGTTCGTTGGTGGAAAGGATTATAAGACTGACTACAGGCTATTACAACAGATAGTATGACTCTGTCATATTCTGTTCTACCCATTCAGGTCATGTCTCATAAATCAAATCTTGTGAATATGTATATTAAGTACTATAGACTAATAAAATAGGCTTATATTGTGTTCAAGTACAAATTTTTCATGAATTTTTCATTAAATTCCAATTTTTCAAAATATTTACTCGACACCATATGAATCCCTCGTAAATTAAGGGGGAGCATTAAAATGTTCCCTATATGGCTTGATAATAATCATAACATTTTTCTCCCCGAACAGTTTTCAAACATATTTGAATCAATTGATATCCAAAATATCAAAGGATTTGACATTTTGATAAGGGGAGAAAATATGATTAAAATATGTGAACTATACAATGTGATTAAATGACTCATGGGCAGCTACTCCCTTGTATGTGCAAAACATTTTCGTATATCGATGCACATATGAAGGGGAGCAATTTTGAAAGTTAAAACTATCAAGGTACAAATGTTTTGATAATATGTCACAAGTACATTGGTTGAATTTTCAAAAGGTTTTAATGGCAACTGTGGCAATACCAATAGACAGACCATGTATTTAATTTTATAGAGTTATAAGGTGGTTAAGGTTAGGTATCTGTCCCATGATCCAGCCAGAACCGAAGGGATCTACCCAGGGACATTCCATTAGATAGAATAGAAGTCATTAGGTATGATACAAAAGGAGTAAAAGTGAGAAAGGGGATAATGCAGACTGAGGCAGAGCTAACACTGGAACAAACCCAACAAGATGTAAGTGATGAAGTCTTGGTAAGCATTGAAGGGTTTGAAGAATGAAAAAAAAAAGTAAAGATAAAGGGTGAAAAGAAAGAAGCCCTCCTTACACTTAGGCAAAAACCGAGTCAATACATATGCTATCAGAAACACTAAGCTATTGTTTGGTATTGAAGACAGTTATCATGGACCCAGTGATGCAATGCTCAACCCTCCCTAGCAACTCAAGGTCTCTCAAAAGACTCTTGTTTCATTTCTCACAGAGATTAAACACATTTCTATCGACTTTCTCAATCCGAGTTAGTTGCTATTGAAAAGGTGACAGTCTGCTCTAGCCTCCGATTACTAAAACCAAAGTGCACTATTGAGTCTAGAGCCATAAAGAGATCATCCATAAATCTCACTGGGATACTATTCTAATATATTTACTATTCATACACTGTGAAAACAAGTAACATCTTAAGAGTCCTACACATTATCCTTGTGATATTTCTAGAATATCAGAGTGATACTAAAGTATTCACAGTGACGATGGAAATCCTTCCAGAGCCAACATCAAACAAGCTTTGCGGTAGGTGTCATGTGAGATCCTATATGGATCAAACTTGTGACACTGGATATCGATTTGGTCCACACTATGAATTGACGATTGACAAATTTTGAAATGCTTAAAACTCTCGATGTGTTGCAAAACCACTTTAGCAAGTAACACATCGATTGATTTTCAAATCAGTTTTTGATTCAATCGGTGAGACAGTAACTCATTGGTTCACCCTTATCGTGTTGTCTGCTTTGAGACGTTCTAGTAATGAGAACAAGCTGGGTACGATGAATCTAATACATATGTGTTAGAAAGATTCAATACTACAAGCTGGAAATCCTGTCAAGGATATTCTTCTTAAATTGAATCTACCTGATCATATGTCGGTCCTTACAGATCTGAAGGTTAATCCAACCAAACATAGGTGAATGACAAAGCCATATTCGTCCACTAACTTTATTGCTAACTGTTTTATTACAGATTCATATAAAGATGGACATGGAGGTACCCGGTTACAGCAGAGTTAAAGATTTATAGCCACATGCTCATACCCGACCGACATATGTAAAGACATTATGAAAGATCAAGTACATGTTTCAAAAGACTTCCGCTACTCTGATACTGCACGTCTTCCTTAAAGTGAAGAAGTGTTAAAGTTAAAGAATTTTAAGATAGATGATTATACAAGCTTTCAAGATCAAGAAAAGTATGAGCATGTCGGTCCGCTGGTCACAAGTTCACAAGAAGGCAAAAGATTTCAAGATGATGATAAGAGATGAGATTTGGCTGATGATCTCAAAGAAACTCAAGATCACATACAAGTCAAGGTAAAGGAACAAGCTCAAGCCTAAAAGTCTAAAGATCACTACACATATCACAAGATAAATATCAAGAAATCAAAGACTATGAGCAAAGATTGAAGACATTCTTAGAATGTTGAGCTTGAGATTTTGTAAATTAAAGTGACATCCCTTAGGAGGAGATTGTTGGAAATCGATAAAAAGTCCCGGTCACTCCTAAATATGTAACTCGTAGGTCTTAGACAATATTTGGAACCTTAGTAAGCTAGTTAGACCAAAGCTCATGGAAAGCCCATGGAAACCCTAGGCCCAACTGACCACTTAATGTATAAATACCCTCTCCATAGCTTGGAGAGGGTGTTGGTTGGCTCATTTGATTCCTATCTTAACAAAGTTTTTCTTTCTCTATTTCTCTTACTAGAAGTGTATCCTTCCATCCTTTCTCTCTCTAATTCTTTCATTGTTTTATTAGTGTGATTAGATAAAATATGTTTTCTACAGTCTTCTTCTTGAAGACCCACTTACATCCATCTTGCTACCTTGTGGAAGATTAACTAAGTCCTAGACTTCATTATCTCGCATGGGATTACATCTCTGCATTCATCGCTTCAAGCCATTTACTTGATTTGATACCAGTCATAGCTTGACGGTAGGTTTCAGGTTCTTTATGATCTCCAAGATCATGACCTTCTGAATCTATCAAAAAAACATAGTGTCTTTTAGGGGGGTGAGAGGCCTACTTCATCTATAAAGAATAGGTGCAGCAGATTCAACATCATTTTCTTGGTTCTCAGGAGGAGCTTGTTCTACAACATTTGTAGGAACAACTTCTTCTACAGCCAACTCAGGTCACGTAGTATAATAGAACTGGAAGAAGGTTCTTTAGTTTGTGGTTTAGTAGGAGTGACCTAAATCTCGTCAAGAATCTCGTCGCTCCTACTAAATTCTTAAAGCAGATAATCTGATTCCAAGAGCTATCCATTGTGATCAACAAACACTTTGTTTTCCTCAGGATAGTAAAAGTAGTATCCTAAAATTTCCTTTGTATACCCTAAAAACTTACATTTGATAGCGCGTGTTTCTAGTTTTTTGGGAGTAGAACGTTTAACTAGAACATCACATCCCCATACCTTCAAGAAAGACAATTTAAGAACCTTTCCATGCCACATCTCATATGGAGTCTTTTCTACCTTCTTCGTAGGAACCATGTTGAGAATGCATGCAGCAGTCTCAAGATCATATCCCTAGAAGTACAAAGGCATGTCACTCAAGTTCATCATCGATTGTACCATATCTAATAGAGTTCAATTCCTCCTCTCAGATACACCATTATAATGAGATGTATATGGTGGTGTGCATTGTGAAATGATTTCACATTTAGCTAGATGATTAATAATTTTCTAACTTAAATATTCACCTCCATAATCAGATCATAAGATTTTAAACTTCTTGTTGAGTTGATTCTCAACTTCACGTTGAAATGTCACAAAAGTCATACAAACTTTAGGTTTATGTTTAATCAGATAAACATAACCATAAAGACTAAAATCATCAGTGAAGGTGATGAAGTAAGTATCACCATCTCATGTAGGAACTCTAAATGAGCCACACACATCAGAATGCATTAGTCATAAAAGATCCTTAGCCCTCTTCCATATACCAGAGTAAGAGTTCTTTGGCATCTTGCCACATACACATTGTCCACACACGTCAAATGAATCAGATCCAATTGACTCAAGAATACCATCACTTTGAAGTTTCTTGATGCGTTATTTGTTTATGTGACCAAGTTGACAATGCCACAAGTAGGTATTGTTTAAATCCTATTTGGTTCGCTTAGCAACATGAAACATAGATTTATCAATTGAGATCACACCATCTATATCTATTTCAAAAATGTCATTTCTAGGAAATGCATTAAAATAAAACATATTATTCTTTGAAAGAGAAATACTATAATGCATAAATGCAAGTTTAAAACCAGCATCTCTTAAACGAGAGACAAAAATAAGACCTCTAGTAATAGTAGGTGTGTAATGACATTGTTTGAAACTAAGTTACATGCCACTAGGTACATTAAGAAAATAAGATCCTATAGCTCCAACTTCAGCTTGGTTCCCATTTCTCATATGTACAACCATGACACTCTTTTCCAATCTCTTGCTACTTCTCATTCCCTGCACATTGCTACAAATGTGAATTCTCCAACATGTATCAAATACCTATGAATTAAAGGAGATAGCAAATAGTTCAATCATGAACAAACTTGGTTTCCCCAACGAGCCAGTCTGCTTGCCTCGCTTTAACTTAGCAAGGTAAGATGGACAATTCCTCTTCTAGGGTCCTATCTTTTCGCAGTGGAAGCACTCTTCATTATTTGCAACGCTTTTTTTCTTCGAGGTTGGAGAAACTTTCTTCCTATCCTTGGACTTTCCTTTCCCCTTTTTCCATGTTTTACGCCTTTATCCATTATCATATGCAAGCTAGGAACAACTATCTTGGTTGGCACATTATTCTTGGTAGTTTTCAACATCGCATGTAGTTCTCCAAGAGACTTATTATCCCAGACCTACATGTTATAGTTCATGACAAAGTTTTTAAATGATTTTGGAAAAGTACCTAGCACGATGCTAACCGCGATCACATGAGGCATGGGATGTCCAAGACGTTTGAGCTTGTCGATGTAGCTCTTCATCTTCAAAACATGAGAGCTCACCGATTGACCTTCCTCCATCTTACATGCATTTAGCTGCTTTTGAGTGTCATACAACTCTTGGATAGCTTGAGTTTAAAACATGTTTTTAAGATCATTAATCATATTAAATGCATGCTAACATTAGAGCGGAACCTTATTTTGCTCAGGAAGTAATGCTTGATAAGCAGCGACTTGCTCAGGAGTGGCATTCGCATCAGGAGGATCAGGGAGGGTGAATCAGTGTGATGCAACTTTCCTTCATACTTAAGGGTAATCCTCAAGCTTTTGTACCAGTCAAGGAAATTAGATTCGTTGAGTTTCTCGTTCTCAAACAGAGAACGAAGAGTTAGAGCATTAATATTTTGGTTTGGTACAGCCATCTACAAAACAATAAAGTCCATTCAGTATTTTCAAATTTTATATATAAATAAATTAATTACCTATTGTTTGACATACTTAATTCTTAGAGTCCACGATCCAACTTAATGTAATCACTATTCAATAGTTTACAACACTAGTGATAGATTACAGGTAAACAACGATTGTTAATTGTATCTCCATACAACTCTTAGATTTTATAGGACCTAGAATATAAAATTCATGGCACGTTGTCCTATCTTGTGCCACGAATTCTGGTCCAACCACCTGCATGGTTTAGTCTTCCAATCAGAATTTGATAGAAAGTCTAAGGCGCTCTAATACTCTCCTGACAGTCTATTCGTGACACCAAATTACACATGGTCTGACCATGCTACAAAATGGGTGGGATGTACTCATCTTAATTGGATGGCACGACAAACATTTTATAGGTAACTTTAAATGTCAAAACGTGTGTCAAAGTAATACATGCATATTTACTTACGATGGAAGTTTTTTTAAACATTTTAACAAGTTTAAACTTTTTAAAACAATTTTGGCGTTTAACTTAAAACCCCTTTTAACCCTTAAACCCAAAACGGTGTTCAACATGCAGAATCAAATTAAGCAATAAAGTAAACACATTCTTGTAAACAATATATCATGTATAACCTAGCCTAAAATCCTATAATTGTGTCTGTGAGCCAACACGAACACAATGGCCATCTAGGGTCATCCAACACTCCTACTTAACTTAAGATCATATATCTCAGTTAAGTAGAATGTAAGCTTACGCCACTTATTCCTTGCACCAGTCTAGATCTCCATCTTGTTACATTTATAAATTAATCCTATTCTAATACCTACAAATGAATTAGATACAAATATAAATAAACACAAATTAAAACTTTGGCTTTGTGGCCGAAAACCTAAATGCCTTAACCATGGCATAAAAGCTAATTATCAAATAATAAAATCATGACAAAAGACTATGGGCATAACGGGCTATACACAATTACAATAACAGTTATTATTCTACTAATGGCTTGCTCATGATCAACTTTGCATAAGGTTGATCATGATATCAATAAAAAATTAAAATAAGTAATTTTAACAAGCCAATCAATCAATTAAATACAATATATAATTCCTATCTATTATTATGGTCACGTATATGCGTATCTAACAGATTTGTCACCAGATCTATCAAATAAATACATATTAAAAATAAACAGATAATAAGTTTTACAACACTTATTCATGCGTCATCAATTTAGATCTATGTTTATATGAGCAAACTACATACCAGAAATCCAACAGGATTCAGATCTGACATTATAATCATAAAACATATGTTTAAAATAGATCATGATAATCATAATCACATAAATGGCTCTGATACCACTGTAGGATAATGTAAGGGGAAACTTTAATTTTTCATTTACAATTAAACATAAGAAGATTAAAATCCATACATCAGTTTTCTATGAGCCAGCGATCCATATACGTTTTATGACTAATCAAAATAAACATAAAAACTTTTCATACCTTGTTTGGAGTGGGAGATAAGACAGATATCCTAGAGCTCAAGTTAGAACTCTTCACGGCGATACACGCTCGCCCTCAAGCAAACATAGCAGTGTGCTAGCAGTTAGTCAATCACCAGCAAAAGTTTAATCAGATTATACAAGACGAGACAAACCTGTTGTTTCCCTTGGGTTTTGTGCAGCAGCCGAACAGGAGGAAAGGGGAGGAGAGAATTAGGGTTTTGATTTTCTGAATTAACATATACTGAATGAAATAATAACTCTTGTATATATAGGCTTATTGGATAATTATCAAGATTAAATAAAGATAATTACCAATGATAAATAAAAGATATTATTCATTAATTACAAGATATTATATTATTCAAAACAATATATTATTCATAAATAAACCAAAGACCAAAAGCGCGACCCAATCCCATAAGGGGAACGACCAGTTGTGGGCCCCACAAAGGTGCACCACCAGTTTGGGCCCAAACATTTCCTCTTACACTTAATTAAGTCCAACCTATTTGGTTTATATGACCATTTATATATTTACAATAAATATATAAAGCCGTGATCTCAAACTATTGCATGTGATCCAAATGAATCATATATTACCGGCAGTATTTAATATCACTTACTATGCACACAATCCTACAATAGTTTGTGGTTTTAGTCGTAAATAGGCTAGTATTTATTGTAGTTATTATCTTCCTCGCTTGATTTGGTGTAAGAAGTATTTGTATCTTTTATTTTGGTTCTTGGATCCTTTATATAGCCTTTTGTGAGGCACCTATTTGTCTCGTTCGATTTGTACTACTATAAAAATCAAAAAGAGCCCCTTCAAAAGCCCGATTTTAATTGAAAATGGGCTCTATAAATTATCCTCGCCTATTTAATGAACACAAAACCCTATTATGTAGCAAGGAACCTGATTCTATGTTATAAAGTCCGGTTGTTATTTAACTAACCGGGAACTAATACATTATACATTTTGGGCAGACCCTGTTTATCTTTTTCAAAAAATTTCAACAAGATCAGATCTTACACATAATTTTACAATGCTACCATCATACCTCCCTCACCACACCATAGCCACCAGTCTACCACCTTGTCACTGCTCATATCGCTCCCTTCTTCGTAATTTATGTTGATGCTGAGTCATCTCCTTTCCTCTAAATCCTAATAATTGTTTTTTTGTAAGTTTGGGTGTCGAATTTTAATCTGTTTGTGTTAAGTTCGTTATATGATTTTTAGTAGAAGTTATAGTTGTTGTATGTTGGAGTTGCAGAGGTTATGAATAGTTAGGGGGTTTTAAAGGGCTTTTTGTAATTTGTAATGGTTTATTGTTTAAGAAAGTCATGGTTTATTTTAGTTTACAAACATAAACTATATGCATAATTGGCATCTTGGTAACTCTAATTCGTTTTAAAAACTATACGCGTGGTGTTACTTTGAGGTTTAATTGGACATTAGTGTTAGTTTTAGGCATAATTATTGATGGGTTATAGAGGTTTTATAACTTTTGTAACTTGTTACAATTAAGTAGGGATTGTGTTTGTGGTATTTATACTAAGCTTATATTAGTGACAGTAAGAAGGAGGATGGTAATAAAAGGAGATAGAAGTAGCACCCTGGTATGTGTTTAAATACACATACTTTTGTCCATCAAAAACAAGCTTAAATGACCAAAAACGTACCAAAAATACATTGTATTTGTATGTTTTCCATTTGTGTTGTGCAGGAAATGGATATCCGACAAAAGGACGAAAAACAAAGCCAAAAATGACAAAACCAAGCACGGAATGGAAAAGTATGAAAAGACAAAGTCAATCAAAGCCAAAGTCAGTCAAAGTCAAAAAGTCAACAGGGAAGTCAACCCCGACAAAACCCAAGTCAACCCCGACAAAGTCAAGAAAAGTCAAAGCAAAGTCAAAAATACAACTTGAGGGACTGAAATTGCCAAGTCTTAAAGTTGG